>CM050164.1:475321843-475434513 GCA_027410445.1 Discoglossus pictus
TTTGTTACTGTAATCAATTGAATATCAGTAGCCTGCCTAAAGGCGTGTGTGTGAGGCCTATTGCATCTAGTCTGCCAACTTTTGCCAGTGCCCAGTGACACTCATATCTAGTGTCACAGTAGTGTGCAGTGAAATAAAACAACCCTTATTTTACTGAAATTGATTGAATATCAGTAGCCTGCCTAAAGGCGTGTGTGTGAGGCCTATTGCATCTAGTCTGCTAACTTCTGCCAGTGCACAGTGACACTCATATCTGGTGTCACAGTAGCTTGCAGTGAAATAAAACAACCCTTTTTTTACTGTAATCGATTGAATATCAGTAGCCTGCCTAAAGGCGTGTATGTGAGGCCTATTGCATCTAGTCTGCCAACTTTTGCCAGTGCACAGTGACACTCATATCTGGTGTCACAGTAGCTTGCAGTGAAATAAAACAAGCCTTTTTTTACTGTAATCGATTGAATATCAGTAGCCTGCCTAAAGGCGTGTGTGTGAGGCCTATTGCATCTAGTCTGCTAAATTTTGCCAGTGCACAGTGACACTCATATCTAGTGCCACCTTAGTTTGCAGTGAAATAAAACAACCCTTTTTTTACTGTAATCAATTGAATATCAGTAGCCTGCCTAAAGGCGTGTGTGAGGCCTATTACATCTAGTGTGCCAACTTTTGCCATTGCACAATGACACTCATATCTGGTGTCACAGTATCTTGCAGTAAAATAAAACAACCCTTTTTTTACTGTAATCGATTGAATATCAGTAGCCTGCCTACAGGCGTGTGTGTGAGGCCTATTGCATCTAGTCTGCCAACTTTTGCCAGTGCACAATGACACTCATATCTAGTGCCACCGTAGTGTGAAGGGAAATTAAACAACACTTTTTTTACTGTAATCGATTGAATATCAGTAGCCTGCCTAAAGGCGTGTGTGTGAGGCCTATTGCATCTAGTCTGCCAACTTTTGCCAGTGCCCAGTGACACTCATATCTAGTGCCACCGTAGTGTGCAGTGAAATAAAACAACCCTTTTTTTACTGTAATCAATTGAATATCAGTAGCCTGCCTAAAGGCTTGTGTGTGAGGCCTATTGCATCTAGTCTGCCAACTTTTGCCAGTGCACAATGACACTCATATCTAGTGCCACCGTAGTGTGAAGGGAAATTAAACAACACATTTTTTACTGTAATCGATTGAATATCAATAGCCTGCCTAAAGGCGTGTGTGTGAGGCCTATTGCATCTAGTCTGCCAACTTTTGCCAGTGCCCAGTGACACTCATATCTAGTGCCACGGTAGTGTGCAGTTATATAAAACAACCCTTTTTTTACTGTAATCAATTGAATATCAGTAGCCTGCCTTAAGGCGTGTGTGTGAGGCCTATTGCATCTAGTCTGCCAACTTTTGCCAGTGCCCAGTGACACTCATAACTAGTGCCACCGTAGTGTGCAGTGAAATAAAACAACCCTTTTTTTACTGTAATCAATTGAATATCAGTACCCTGCTTACAGGCGTGTGTGTGAGGCCTATTGCATATAGTCTGCCAAATTTAGCCAGTGCCCAGTGACACTCATATCTAGTGCCACCGTAGTGTGAAGGGAAATTAAACAACACTTTTTTTACTATAATCGATTGAATATCAGTAGCCTGCCTACAGGCGTGTGTGTGAGGCCTATTGCATCTAGTCTGCCAACTTTTGCCAGTGCCCAGTGACACTCATATCTAGTTTCACAGTAGTGTGCAGTGAAATAAAACAACCCTTTTTTACTGTAACAATATAAATATCAGTTGCCTGCCTAAAGGCGTGAGTGTGAGGCCTATTGCATGTAGTCTGCTAACTTTTGCAAGTGCCCAGTGACACTCATATCTGGTGTCACAGTAGCTTGCAGTGAAATAACCAACCCTTTTTTTACTGAAATCGATTGAATATCAGTAGCCTGCCTAAAGGCGTGTGTGTGAGGCCTATTGCATCTAGTCTGCCAACTTTTGCCAGTGCCCAGTGACACTCATATCTAGTGCCACCGTAGTGTGCAGTGAAATAAAACAACCCTTTTTTTTACTGTAATCAATTGAATATCAGTAGCCTGCCTAAAGGCTTGTGTGTGAGGCCTATTGCATCTAGTCTGCCAACTTTTGCCAGTGCACAATGACACTCATATCTAGTGCCACCGTAGTGTGCAGTGAAATAAAACAACCCTTTTTTTACTGTAATCAATTGAATATCAGTAGCCTGCCTAAAGGCGTGTGTGTGAGGCCTATTGCATCTAGTCTGCCAACTTTTGCCAGTGCCCAGTGACACTCATATCTAGTGCCACCGTAGTGTGCAGTGAAATAAAACAACCCTTTTTTTACTGTAATCAATTGAATATCAGTAGCCTGCCTAAAGGCTTGTGTGTGAGGCCTATTGCATCTAGTCTGCCAACTTTTGCCAGTGCACAATGACACTCATATCTAGTGCCACCGTAGTGTGAAGGGAAATTAAACAACACATTTTTTACTGTAATCGATTGAATATCAATAGCCTGCCTAAAGGCGTGTGTGTGAGGCCTATTGCATCTAGTCTGCCAACTTTTGCCAGTGCCCAGTGACACTCATATCTAGTGCCACGGTAGTGTGCAGTTATATAAAACAACCCTTTTTTTACTGTAATCAATTGAATATCAGTAGCCTGCCTTAAGGCGTGTGTGTGAGGCCTATTGCATCTAGTCTGCCAACTTTTGCCAGTGCCCAGTGACACTCATATCTAGTGCCACCGTAGTGTGCAGTGAAATAAAACAACCCTTTTTTTACTGTAATCAATTGAATATCAGTACCCTGCTTACAGGCGTGTGTGTGAGGCCTATTGCATATAGTCTGCCAACTTTAGCCAGTGCCCAGTGACACTCATATCTAGTGCCACCGTAGTGTGAAGGGAAATTAAACAACACTTTTTTTACTCTAATCGATTGAATATCAGTAGCCTGCCTACAGGCGTGTGTGTGAGGCCTATTGCATCTAGTCTGCCAACTTTTGCCAGTGCCCAGTGACACTCATATCTAGTGTCACAGTAGTGTGCAGTGAAATAAAACAACCCTTTTTTTACTGTAACCATATAAATATCAGTTGCCTGCCTAAAGGGCGTGAGTGTGAGGCCTATTGCATCTAGTCTGCTAACTTTTGCAAGTGCCCAGTGACACTCATATCTGGTGTCACAGTAGCTTGCAGTGAAATAACCAACCCTTTTTTTACTGAAATCGATTGAATATCAGTAGCCTGCCTAAAGGCGTGTGTGTGAGGCCTATTGCATCTAGTCTGCCAACTTTTGCCAGTGCACAGTGACACTCATATCTGGTGTCACAGTAGCTTGCAGTGAAATAAAACAACCCTTTTTTTACTGTAATCGATTGAATATCAGTAGCCTGCCTAAAGGCGTGTGTGTGAGGCCTATTGCATCTAGTCTGCTAAATTTTGCCAGTGCACAGTGACACTCATATCTAGTGCCACCTTAGTGTGCAGTGAAATAAAACAAGCCTTTTTTTACTGTAATCGATTGAATATCAGTAGCCTGCCTAAAGGCGTGTGTGAGGCCTATTGCATCTAGTCTGCCAACTTTTGCCAGTGCACAATGACACTCATATCTGGTGTCACAGTAGCTTGCAGTGAAATAAAACAAACCTTTTTTTACTGTGATCGATTGAATATCAGTAGCCTGCCTAAAGGCTTGTGTGTGAGGCCTATTGCATCTAGTCTGCCAACTTTTGCCTGTGCACAATGACACTCATATCTAGTGCCACCGTAGTGTGAAGGGAAATTGAACAACACTTTTTTTACTCTAATCGATTGAATATCAGGAGCCTGCCTAAAAGCGTGTGTGTGAGGCCTATTGCATCTAGTCTGCCAACTTTTGCCAGTGCCCAGTGACACTCATATCTAGTGCCACCGTAGTGTGCAGTGAAATAAAACAACACTTTTTTTACTGTAATCAATTGAATATCAGTAGCCTGCCTACAGGCGTGTGTGTGAGGCCTATTGCATCTAGTCTGCCAACTTTTGCCAGTGCCCAGTGACACTCATATCTAGTGTCACAGTATTGTGTAGTGAAATAAAACAACCCTATTTTTACGGTAACCATATAAATATCAGTTGCCTGCCTATAGGGCGTGAGTGTGAGGCCTATTGCATCTAGTCTGCTAACTTTTGCAAGTGCCCAGTGACACTCATATCTGGTGTCACAGTAGCTTGCAGTGAAATAACCAACCCTTTTTTTACTGAAATCGATTGAATATCAGTAGCCTGCCTAAAGGCGTGTGTGAGGCCTATTACATCTAGTGTGCCAACTTTTGCCATTGCACAATGACACTCATATCTGGTGTCACAGTAGCTTGCAGTAAAATAAAACAACCCTTTTTTTACTGTAATCGATTGAATATCAGTAGCCTGCCTACAGGCGTGTGTGTGAGGCCTATTGCATCTAGTCTGCCAACTTTTGCCAGTGCACAATGACACTCATATCTAGTGCCACCGTAGTGTGAAGGGAAATTAAACAACACTTTTTTTACTGTAATCGATTGAATATCAGTAGCCTGCCTAAAGGCGTGTGTGTGAGGCCTATTGCATCTAGTCTGCCAACTTTTGCCAGTGCCCAGTGACACTCATATCTAGTGCCACCGTAGTGTGCAGTGATATAAAACAACCCTTTTTTTACTGTAATCAATTGAATATCAGTAGCCTGCCTAAAGGCGTGTGTGTGAGGCCTATTGCATCTAGTCTGCCAACTTTTGCCAGTGCCCAGTGACACTCATATCTAGTGCCACCGTAGTGTGCAGTGAAATAAAACAACCCTTTTTTTACTGTAATCAATTGAATATCAGTAGCCTGCCTAAAGGCTTGTGTGTGAGGCCTATTGCATCTAGTCTGCCAACTTTTGCCAGTGCACAATGACACTCATATCTAGTGCCACCGTAGTGTGAAGGGAAATTAAACAACACATTTTTTACTGTAATCGATTGAATATCAATAGCCTGCCTAAAGGCGTGTGTGTGAGGCCTATTGCATCTAGTCTGCCAACTTTTTCCAGTGCCCAGTGACACTCATATCTAGTGCCACGGTAGTGTGCAGTTATATAAAACAACCCTTTTTTTTACTGTAATCAATTGAATATCAGTAGCCTGCCTTAAGGCGTGTGTGTGAGGCCTATTGCATCTAGTCTGCCAACTTTTGCCAGTGCCCAGTGACACTCATATCTAGTGCCACCGTAGTGTGCAGTGAAATAAAACAACCCTTTTTTTACTGTAATCAATTGAATATCAGTACCCTGCTTACAGGCGTGTGTGTGAGGCCTATTGCATATAGTCTGCCAAATTTAGCCAGTGCCCAGTGACACTCATATCTAGTGCCACCGTAGTGTGAAGGGAAATTAAACAACACTTTTTTTACTATAATCGATTGAATATCAGTAGCCTGCCTACAGGCGTGTGTGTGAGGCCTATTGCATCTAGTCTGCCAACTTTTGCCAGTGCCCAGTGACACTCATATCTAGTGTCACAGTAGTGTGCAGTGAAATAAAACAACCCTTTTTTACTGTAACAATATAAATATCAGTTGCCTGCCTAAAGGCGTGAGTGTGAGGCCTATTGCATGTAGTCTGCTAACTTTTGCAAGTGCCCAGTGACACTCATATCTGGTGTCACAGTAGCTTGCAGTGAAATAACCAACCCTTTTTTTACTGAAATCGATTGAATATCAGTAGCCTGCCTAAAGGCGTGTGTGTGAGGCCTATTGCATCTAGTCTGCTAAATTTTGCCAGTGCACAGTGACACTCATATCTAGTGCCACCTTAGTGTGCAGTGAAATAAAACAAGCCTTTTTTTACTGTAATCGATTGAATATCAGTAGCCTGCCTAAAGGCGTGTGTGAGGCCTATTGCATCTAGTCTGCCAACTTTTGCCAGTGCACAATGACACTCATATCTGGTGTCACAGTAGCTTGCAGTGAAATAAAACAAACCTTTTTTTACTGTAATCGATTGAATATCAGTAGCCTGCCTAAAGGCTTGTGTGTGAGGCCTATTGCATCTAGTCTGCCAACTTTTGCCTGTGCACAATGACACTCATATCTAGTGCCACCGTAGTGTGAAGGGAAATTGAACAACACTTTTTTTACTCTAATCGATTGAATATCAGGAGCCTGCCTAAAAGCGTGTGTGTGAGGCCTATTGCATCTAGTCTGCCAACTTTTGCCAGTGCCCAGTGACACTCATATCTAGTGCCACCGTAGTGTGCAGTGAAATAAAACAACACTTTTTTTACTGTAATCAATTGAATATCAGTAGCCTGCCTACAGGCGTGTGTGTGAGGCCTATTGCATCTAGTCTGCCAACTTTTGCCAGTGCCCAGTGACACTCATATCTAGTGTCACAGTATTGTGTAGTGAAATAAAACAACCCTATTTTTACGGTAACCATATAAATATCAGTTGCCTGCCTAAAGGGCGTGAGTGTGAGGCCTATTGCATCTAGTCTGCTAACTTTTGCAAGTGCCCAGTGACACTCATATCTGGTGTCACAGTAGCTTGCAGTGAAATAACCAACCCTTTTTTTACTGAAATCGATTGAATATCAGTAGCCTGCCTAAAGGCGTGTGTGAGGCCTATTACATCTAGTGTGCCAACTTTTGCCATTGCACAATGACACTCATATCTGGTGTCACAGTAGCTTGCAGTAAAATAAAACAACCCTTTTTTTACTGTAATCGATTGAATATCAGTAGCCTGCCTACAGGCGTGTGTGTGAGGCCTATTGCATCTAGTCTGCCAACTTTTGCCAGTGCACAATGACACTCATATCTAGTGCCACCGTAGTGTGAAGGGAAATTAAACAACACTTTTTTTACTGTAATCGATTGAATATCAGTAGCCTGCCTAAAGGCGTGTGTGTGAGGCCTATTGCATCTAGTCTGCCAACTTTTGCCAGTGCCCAGTGACACTCATATCTAGTGCCACCGTAGTGTGCAGTGATATAAAACAACCCTTTTTTTACTGTAATCAATTGAATATCAGTAGCCTGCCTAAAGGCGTGTGTGTGAGGCCTAATGCATCTAGTCTGCCAACTTTTGCCAGTGCCCAGTGACACTCATATCTAGTGCCACCGTAGTGTGCAGTGAAATAAAACAACCCTTTTTTTACTGTAATCAATTGAATATCAGTAGCCTGCCTAAAGGCTTGTGTGTGAGGCCTATTGCATCTAGTCTGCCAACTTTTGCCAGTGCACAATGACACTCATATCTAGTGCCACCGTAGTGTGAAGGGAAATTAAACAACACATTTTTTACTGTAATCGATTGAATATCAATAGCCTGCCTAAAGGCGTGTGTGAGGCCTATTGCATCTAGTCTGCCAACTTTTTCCAGTGCCCAGTGACACTCATATCTAGTGCCACGGTAGTGTGCAGTTATATAAAACAACCCTTTTTTTTACTGTAATCAATTGAATATCAGTAGCCTGCCTTAAGGCGTGTGTGTGAGGCCTATTGCATCTAGTCTGCCAACTTTTGCCAGTGCCCAGTGACACTCATATCTAGTGCCACCGTAGTGTGCAGTGAAATAAAACAACCCTTTTTTTACTGTAATCAATTGAATATCAGTACCCTGCTTACAGGCGTGTGTGTGAGGCCTATTGCATATAGTCTGCCAAATTTAGCCAGTGCCCAGTGACACTCATATCTAGTGCCACCGTAGTGTGAAGGGAAATTAAACAACACTTTTTTTACTATAATCGATTGAATATCAGTAGCCTGCCTACAGGCGTGTGTGTGAGGCCTATTGCATCTAGTCTGCCAACTTTTGCCAGTGCCCAGTGACACTCATATCTAGTGTCACAGTAGTGTGCAGTGAAATAAAACAACCCTTTTTTACTGTAACAATATAAATATCAGTTGCCTGCCTAAAGGCGTGAGTGTGAGGCCTATTGCATGTAGTCTGCTAACTTTTGCAAGTGCCCAGTGACACTCATATCTGGTGTCACAGTAGCTTGCAGTGAAATAACCAACCCTTTTTTTACTGAAATCGATTGAATATCAGTAGCCTGCCTAAAGGCGTGTGTGTGAGGCCTATTGCATCTAGTCTGCCAACTTTTGCCAGTGCCCAGTGACACTCATATCTAGTGCCACCGTAGTGTGCAGTGAAATAAAACAACCCTTTTTTTACTGTAATCAATTGAATATCAGTAGCCTGCCTAAAGGCTTGTGTGTGAGGCCTATTGCATCTAGTCTGCCAACTTTTGCCAGTGCACAATGACACTCATATCTAGTGCCACCGTAGTGTGAAGGGAAATTAAACAACACATTTTTTACTGTAATCGATTGAATATCAATAGCCTGCCTAAAGGCGTGTGTGTGAGGCCTATTGCATCTAGTCTGCCAACTTTTGCCAGTGCCCAGTGACACTCATATCTAGTGCCACGATAGTGTGCAGTTATATAAAACAACCCTTTTTTTACTGTAATCAATTGAATATCAGTAGCCTGCCTTAAGGCGTGTGTGTGAGGCCTATTGCATCTAGTCTGCCAACTTTTGCCAGTGCCCAGTGACACTCATATCTAGTGCCACCGTAGTGTGCAGTGAAATAAAACAACCCTTTTATTACTGTAATCAATTGAATATCAGTACCCTGCTTACAGGCGTGTGTGTGAGGCCTATTGCATATAGTCTGCCAAATTTAGCCAGTGCCCAGTGACACTCATATCTAGTGCCACCGTAGTGTGAAGGGAAATTAAACAACACTTTTTTTACTATAATCGATTGAATATTAGTAGCCTGCCTACAGGCGTGTGTGTGAGGCCTATTGCATCTAGTCTGCCAAATGTTGCCAGTGCCCAGTGACACTCATATCTAGTGTCACAGTAGTGTGCAGTGAAATAAAACAACCCTTTTTTTACTGTAACCATATAAATATCAGTTGCCTGCCTAAAGGGCGTGAGTGTGAGGCCTATTGCATCTAGTCTGCTAACTTTTGCAAGTGCCCAGTGACACTCATATCTGGTGTCACAGTAGCTTGCAGTGAAATAAAACAACCCTTTTTTTACTGTAATCGATTGAATATCAGTAGCCTGCCTAAAGGCGTGTGTGTGAGGCCTATTGCATCTAGTCTGCTAAATTTTGCCAATGCACAGTGACACTCATATCTAGTGCCACCTTAGTGTGCAGTGAAATAAAACAAGCCTTTTTTTACTGTAATCGATTGAATATCAGTAGCCTGCCTAAAGGCGTGTGTGAGGCCTATTGCATCTAGTCTGCCCACTTTTGCCAGTGCACAGTGACACTCATATCTGGTGTCACAGTAGCTTGCAGTGAAATAAAACAAACCTTTTTTTACTGTAATCGATTGAATATCAGTAGCCTGCCTAAAGGCTTGTGTGTGAGGCCTATTGCATCTAGTCTGCCAACTTTTGCCTGTGCACAATGACACTCATATCTGGTGTCACCGTAGTGTGAAGGGAAATTGAACAACACTTTTTTTACTCTAATCGATTGAATATCAGGAGCCTGCCTAAAAGCGTGTGTGTGAGGCCTATTGCATCTAGTCTGCCAACTTTTGCCAGTGCCCAGTGACACTCATATCTAGTGCCACCGTAGTGTGCAGTGAAATAAAACAACCCTTTTTTTAATGTAATCAATTGAATATCAGTAGCCTTCCTACAGGCATGTGTGTGAGGCCTATTGCATCTAGTCTGCCAACTTTTGCCAGTGCCCAGTGACACTCATATCTAGTGTCACAGTAGTGTGCAGTGAAATAAAACAACCCTTTTTTTACTGTAACCATATAAATATCAGTTGCCTGCCTAAAGGGCGTGAGTGTGAGGCCTATTGCATCTAGTCTGCTAACTTTTGCAAGTGCCCAGTGACACTCATATCTGGTGTCACAGTAGCTTGCAGTGAAATAACCAACCCTTTTTTTACTGAAATCGATTGAATATCAGTAGCCTGCCTAAAGGCGTGTGTGTGAGGCCTATTGCATCTAGTCTGCCAACTTTTGCCAGTGCACAGTGACACTCATATCTGGTGTCACAGTAGCTTGCAGTGAAATAAAACAACCCTTTTTTTACTGTAATCGATTGAATATCAGTAGCCTGCCTAAAGGCGTGTGTGTGAGGCCTATTGCATCTAGTCTGCCAACTTTTGCCAGTGCACAATGACACTCATATCTGGTGTCACAGTAGTGTGCAGTGAAATAAAACAACCCTTTTTTTACTGTAATCGATTGAATATCAGTAGCCTGCCTAAAGGCGTGAGTGTGAGGCCTATTGCATGTAGTCTGCTAACTTTTGCAAGTGCCCAGTGACACTCATATCTGGTGTCACAGTAGCTTGCAGTGAAATAAAACAACCCTTTTTTTTACTGTAATCGATTGAATATCAGTAGCCTGCCTAAAGGCGTGTGTGAGGCCTATTGCATCTAGTCTGCCAACTTTTGCCAGTGCACAATGACACTCATATCTGGTGTCACAGTAGTGTGCAGTGAAATAAAACAACCCTTTTTTTACTGTAATCGATTGAATATCAGTAGCCTGCCTAAAGGCGTGAGTGTGAGGCCTATTGCATGTAGTCTGCTAACTTTTGCAAGTGCCCAGTGACACTCATATCTGGTGTCACAGTAGCTTGCAGTGAAATAAAACAACCCTTTTTTTACTGTAATCGATTGAATATCAGTAGCCTGCCTAAAGGCGTGTGTGTGAGGCCTATTGCATCTAGTCTGCTAAATTTTGCCAGTGCACAGTGACACTCATATCTAGTGCCACCTTAGTGTGCAGTGAAATAAAACAGGCCTTTTTTTACTGTAATCGATTGAATATCAGTAGCCTGCCTAAAGGCGTGTGTGTGAGGCCTATTGCATCTAGTCTGCCAACTTTTGCCAGTGCACAATGACACTCATATCTGGTGTCACAGTAGCTTGCAGTGAAATAAAACAAACCTTTTTTTACTGTAATCGATTGAATACCAGTAGCCTGCCTAAAGGCTTGTGTGTGAGGCCTATTGCATCTAGTCTGCCAACTTTTGCCTGTGCACAATGACACTCATATCTAGTGCCACCGTAGTGTGAAGGGAAATTGAACAACACTTTTTTTACTCTAATCGATTGAATATCAGTAGCCTGCCTAAAGGCGTGTGTGTGAGGCCTATTGCATCTAGTCTGCCAACTTTTGCCAGTGCCCAGTGACACTCATATCTAGTGTCACAGTAGTGTGCAGTGAAATAAAACAACCCTTTTTTTTACTGTAACCATATAAATATCAGTTGCCTGCCTAAAGGGCGTGAGTGTGAGGCCTATTGCATGTAGTCTGCTAACTTTTGCAAGTGCCCAGTGACACTCATATCTGGTGTCACAGTAGCTTGCAGTGAAATAACCAACCCTTTTTTTACTGAAATCGATTGAATATCAGTAGCCTGCCTAAAGGCGTGTGTGTGAGGCCTATTGCATCTAGTCTGCCAACTTTTGCCAGTGCACAGTGACACTCATATCTGGTGTCACAGTAGCTTGCAGTGAAATAAAACAACCCTTTTTTTACTGTAATCGATTGAATATCAGTAGCCTGCCTAAAGGCGTGTGTGTGAGGCCTATTGCATCTAGTCTGCTAACTTTTGCCAGTGCACAGTGACACTCATATCTAGTGCCACCTTAGTGTGCAGTGAAATAAAACAACCCTTTTTTTACTGTAATCAATTGAATATCAGTAGCCTGCCTAAAGGCGTGTGTGAGGCCTATTGCATCTAGTGTGCCAACTTTTGCCATTGCACAATGACACTCATATCTGGTGTCACAGTAGCTTGCAGTGAAATAAAACAACCCTTTTTTTACTGTAATCGATTGAATATCAGTAGCCTGCCTACAGGCGTGTGTGTGAGGCCTATTGCATCTAGTCTGCCAACTTTTGCCAGTGCACAATGACACTCATATCTAGTTCCACCGTAGTGTGAAGTGAAATTAAACAACACTTTTTTTACTGTAATCGATTGAATATCAGTAGCCTGCCTAAAGGCTTGTGTGTGAGGCCTATTGCATCTAGTCTGCCAACTTTTGCCAGTGCCCAGTGACACTCATATCTAGTGCCACCGTAGTGTGCAGTGAAATAAAACAACCCTTTTTTTACTGTAATCAATTGAATATCAGTAGCCTGCCTAAAGGCTTGTGTGTGAGGCCTATTGCATCTAGTCTGCCAACTTTTGCCAGTGCACAATGACACTCATATCTAGTGCCACCGTAGTGTGAAGGGAAATTAAACAACACAATTTTTACTGTAATCGATTGAATATCAATAGCCTGCCTAAAGGCGTGTGTGTGAGGCCTATTGCATCTAGTCTGCCAACTTTTGCCAGTGCCCAGTGACACTCATATCTAGTGCCACGGTAGTGTGCAGTTATATAAAACAACCCTTTTTTTACTGTAATCAATTGAATATCAGTAGCCTGCCTAAAGGCGTGTGTGTGAGGCCTATTGCATCTAGTCTGCCAAATGTTGCCAGTGCCCAGTGACACTCATATCTAGTGTCACAGTAGTGTGCAGTGAAATAAAACAACCCTTTTTTACTGTAACAATATAAATATCAGTTGCCTGCCTAAAGGCGTGAGTGTGAGGCCTATTGCATGTAGTCTGCTAACTTTTGCAAGTGCCCAGTGTCACTCATATCTGGTGTCACAGTAGCTTGCAGTGAAATAACCAACCCTTTTTTTACTGAAATCGATTGAATATCAGTAGCCTGCCTAAAGGCGTGTGTGTGAGGCCTATTGCATCTAGTCTGCCAACTTTTGCCAGTGCACAGTGACACTCATATCTGGTGTCACAGTAGCTTGCAGTGAAATAAAACAACCCTTTTTTTACTGTAATCGATTGAAAATCAGTAGCCTGCCTAAAGGCGTGTGTTTGAGGCCTATTGCATCTAGTCTGCTAAATTTTGCTAGTGCACAGTGACACTCATATCTAGTGCCACCTTAGTGTGCAGTGAAATAAAACAAGCCTTTTTTTACTGTAATCGATTGAATATCAGTAGCCTGCCTAAAGGCGTGTGTGAGGCCTATTGCATCTAGTCTGCCAACTTTTGCCAGTGCACAATGACACTCATATCTGGTGTCACAGTAGCTTGCAGTGAAATAAAACAAACCTTTTTTTACTGTAATCGATTGAATATCAGTAGCCTGCCTAAAGGCTTGTGTGTGAGGCATATTGCATCTAGTCTGCCAACTTTTGCCTGTGCACAATGACACTCATATCTGGTGTCACCGTAGTGTGAAGGGAAATTGAACAACACTTTTTTTACTCTAATCGATTGAATATCAGGAGCCTGCCTAAAAGCGTGTGTGTGAGGCCTATTGCATCTAGTCTGCCAACTTTTGCCAGTGCCCAGTGACACTCATATCTAGTGCCACCGTAGTGTGCAGTGAAATAAAACAACCCTTTTTTTAATGTAATCAATTGAATATCAGTAGCCTTCCTACAGGCATGTGTGTGAGGCCTATTGCATCTAGTCTGCCAACTTTTGCCAGTGCCCAGTGACACTCATATCTAGTGCCACCGTAGTGTGAAGGGAAATAAAACAACCCTTTTTTTAATGTAATCAATTGAATATCAGTAGCCTTCCTACAGGCATGTGTGTGAGGCCTATTGCATCTAGTCTGCCAACTTTTGCCAGTGCCCAGTGACACTCATATCTGGTGTCACAGTAGTGTGCAGTGAAATAAAACAACCCTTTTTTTACTGTAACCATATAAATATCAGTTGCCTGCCTAAAGGGCGTGAGTGTGAGGCCTATTGCATCTAGTCTGCTAACTTTTGCAAGTGCCCAGTGACACTCATATCTGGTGTCACAGTAGCTTGCAGTGAAATAACCAACCCTTTTTTTACTGAAATCGATTGAATATCAGTAGCCTGCCTAAAGGCGTGTGTGTGAGGCCTATTGCATCTAGTCTGCCAACTTTTGCCAGTGCACAGTGACACTCATATCTGGTGTCACAGTAGCTTGCAGTGAAATAAAACAACCCTTTTTTTACTGTAATCGATTGAATATCAGTAGCCTGCCTAAAGGCGTGTGTGTGAGGCCTATTGCATCTAGTCTGCCAACTTTTGCCAGTGCACAGTGACACTCATATCTAGTGCCACCTTAGTGTGCAGTGAAATAAAACAACCCTTTTTTTTACTGTAATCGATTGAATATCAGTAGCCTGCCTAAAGGCGTGTGTGAGGCCTATTGCATCTAGTCTGCCAACTTTTGCCAGTGCACAATGACACTCATATCTGGTGTCACAGTAGTGTGCAGTGAAATAAAACAACCCTTTTTTTACTGTAATCGATTGAATATCAGTAGCCTGCCTAAAGGCGTGAGTGTGAGGCCTATTGCATGTAGTCTGCTAACTTTTGCAAGTGCCCAGTGACACTCATATCTGGTGTCACAGTAGCTTGCAGTGAAATAACCAACCCTTTTTTTACTGAAATCGATTGAATATAAGTAGCCTGCCTAAAGGCGTGTGTGTGAGGCCTATTGCATCTAGTCTGCCAACTTTTGCCAGTGCACAGTGACACTCATATCTGGTGTCACAGTAGCTTGCAGTGAAATAAAACAACCCTTTTTTTACTGTAATCGATTGAATATCAGTAGCCTGCCTAAAGGCGTGTGTGTGAGGCCTATTGCATCTAGTCTGCTAAATTTTGCCAGTGCACAGTGACACTCATATCTAGTGCCACCTTAGTGTGCAGTGAAATAAAACAAGCCTTTTTTTACTGTAATCGATTGAATATCAGTAGCCTGCCTAAAGGCGTGTGTGAGGCCTATTGCATCTAGTCTGCCAACTTTTGCCAGTGCACAATGACACTCATATCTGGTGTCACAGTAGCTTGCAGTGAAATAAAACAAACCTTTTTTTACTGTAATCGATTGAATACAAGTAGCCTGCCTAAAGGCTTGTGTGTGAGGCCTATTGCATCTAGTCTGCCAACTTTTGCCTGTGCACAATGACACTCATATCTAGTGCCACCGTAGTGTGAAGGGAAATTGAACAACACTTTTTTTACTCTAATCGATTGAATATCAGTAGCCTGCCTAAAAGCGTGTGTGTGAGGCCTATTGCATCTAGTCTGCCAACTTTTGCCAGTTCCCAGTGACACTCATATCTAGTGTCACAGTAGTGTGCAGTGAAATAAAACAACCCTTTTTTTTACTGTAACCATATAAATATCAGTTGCCTGCCTAAAGGGCGTGAGTGTGAGGCCTATTGCATGTAGTCTGCTAACTTTTGCAAGTGCCCAGTGACACTCATATCTGGTGTCACAGTAGCTTGCAGTGAAATAACCAACCCTTTTTTTACTGAAATCGATTGAATATCAGTAGCCTGCCTAAAGGCGTGTGTGTGAGGCCTATTGCATCTAGTCTGCCAACTTTTGCCAGTGCACAGTGACACTCATATCTGGTGTCACAGTAGCTTGCAGTGAAATAAAACAACCCTTTTTTTACTGTAATCGATTGAATATCAGTAGCCTGCCTAAAGGCGTGTGTGTGAGGCCTATTGCATCTAGTCTGCTAACTTTTGCCAGTGCACAGTGACACTCATATCTAGTGCCACCTTAGTGTGCAGTGAAATAAAACAACCCTTTTTTTACTGTAATCAATTGAATATCAGTAGCCTGCCTAAAGGCGTGTGTGAGGCCTATTGCATCTAGTGTGCCAACTTTTGCCATTGCACAATGACACTCATATCTGGTGTCACAGTAGCTTGCAGTGAAATAAAACAAACCTTTTTTTACTGTAATCGATTGAATATCAGTAGCCTGCCTACAGGCGTGTGTGTGAGGCCTATTGCATCTAGTCTGCCAACTTTTGCCAGTGCACAATGACACTCATATCTAGTTCCACCGTAGTGTGAAGTGAAATTAAACAACACTTTTTTTACTGTAATCGATTGAATATCAGTAGCCTGCCTAAAGGCTTGTGTGTGAGGCCTATTGCATCTAGTCTGCCAACTTTTGCCAGTGCCCAGTGACACTCATATCTAGTGCCACCGTAGTGTGCAGTGAAATAAAACAACCCTTTTTTTACTGTAATCAATTGAATATCAGTAGCCTGCCTAAAGGCTTGTGTGTGAGGCCTATTGCATCTAGTCTGCCAACTTTTGCCAGTGCACAATGACACTCATATCTAGTGCCACCGTAGTGTGAAGGGAAATTAAACAACACATTTTTTACTGTAATCGATTGAATATCAATAGCCTGCCTAAAGGCGTGTGTGTGAGGCCTATTGCATCTAGTCTGCCAACTTTTGCCAGTGCCCAGTGACACTCATATCTAGTGCCACGGTAGTGTGCAGTTATATAAAACAACCCTTTTTTTACTGTAATCAATTGAATATCAGTAGCCTGCCTAAAGGCGTGTGTGTGAGGCCTATTGCATCTAGTCTGCCAACTTTTGCCAGTGCCCAGTGACACTCATATCTAGTGTCACAGTAGTGTGCAGTGAAATAAAACAACCCTTTTTTTACTGTAACCATATAAATATCAGTTGCCTGCCTAAAGGCGTGAATGTGAGGCCTATTGCATCTAGTCTGCTAACTTTTGCAAATGCCCAGTGACACTCATCTCTGGTGTCACAGTAGCTTGCAGTGAAATAACCAACCCTTTTTTTACTGAAATCGATTGAATATCAGTAGCCTGCCTAAAGGCGTGTGTGTGAGGCCTATTGCATCTAGTCTGCCAACTTTTGCCAGTGCACAGTGACACTCATATCTGGTGTCACAGTAGCTTGCAGTGAAATAAAACAACCCTTTTTTTACTGTAATCGATTGAATATCAGTAGCCTGCCTAAAGGCGTGAATGTGAGGCCTATTGCATCTAGTCTGCTAACTTTTGCAAATGCCCAGTGACACTCATCTCTGGTGTCACAGTAGCTTGCAGTGAAATAACCAACCCTTTTTTTACTGAAATCGATTGAATATCAGTAGCCTGCCTAAAGGCGTGTGTGTGAGGCCTATTGCATCTAGTCTGCTAACTTTTGCCAGTGCCCAGTGACACTCATATCTGGTGTCACAGTAGCTTGCATGCATAGTACCACTAATCGTAAAAAAAATGACAGGCAGATGCAGGCCACCCCGCAGGGGCCGTCGTGGTTTTGTTGCTTTGATTCCCTTTGGCCCTAAAATAATGCCCAGTTTTCAGAGGCAACGTACCCTGAACTTGAACAGTTCTAAAGACATGGTTGACTGGCTAACACAGGACACCCTATCTTCTACAGCTTCCGCTCGGAACCTAGACGCACCATCCTCCTCCAGCTTAGCTTCGGGCACCTCTCCAGTTACCAATCGCCCGCCTGCCACCACCACCAACACTAGCACCACAGCCGCTTCACTTGATCCGTCAGCAGAGTTATTTACAGATCCGTTGGAAGAAATGAGTGATGCACAAACATTATTGCCAGAGGATGTAGATAACAGGGATATGTCCCAGTCAGGCAGCATTACACACATGGACGTACGGTCTGATGATGATGATGATGATGTTGTACCCGGTGCTGCTTCCTTTGTTGAGTTGTCAGATACATGTGAAGCGGTTGATGATGACGATGCATCCGTGGATGTCACCTGGGTGCCCGCTATAAGAGAAAAAGAACAGGAGGAAAGTTCAGATGGGGAGACAGAGAAGAGGAGGAGACGAGTTGGAAGCAGTGGGAGGTCATCGAAAGTAGCTAGTATCATAGTCAGACAGCATGCATCGGCACCCGGGGTCAGCCAGACAGCAAGCCAGTCAACGCATGCTTTTGCCACCACCAGAATGCCGTCATTGCCGAGCTCAGCAGTCTGGCAATTTTTTCGTGTGTCTGCCTGTGACAACAGTGATGCCATTTGCAACTTTTGCGAAAAGAAACTGTGTCGTGGGAAGTCCAACACCCACCTAGGTACAACTTCTTTGCGAAGGCACATGATGTCACATCACAAATGCCTATGGGATCAACACATCAGTACAAGCAGCACACAAAGTCAAAGCCACTATACTCCTCCTAGTCCAGCATCTTCAGCCACGTCAACCACTGCTGCCCTGCTTGCCCCCTCTCAACCATCCGCCACTCCGTGTCTCGCCCTGAGCAGTCCCTGCTCATCTGCCCACAGTCAGGTGTCTGTCAAGGACATGTTTGAGCGTAAGAAGCGAATGTCACAAAGTCACCCCCTTGCACGGCAACTGACAGCTGGCTTGTCTGAACTCTTGACCCGCCAGCTTTTACCATACAAGCTGGTGGAGTCTGAGGCGTTCAAAAAATTTGTAGCTATTGGGACAGTGGAAGGTACCCGGACGAAATTTCTTTGCACAAAAGGCAATTCCAACCCTGTACTCGATTGTTCAAACTGAAGTAATGGCATCTCTTGTACACAGTGTTGGGGCAAGGGTCCATCTGACCATGGATACCTGGTCTGCAAAGCATGGTCAGGGCAGGTATATCACCTACACTGCGCATTGGGTAAACCTGGTGACGGCTGCCAAGCATGGAATACGTGGCTCTGCAGAGGAGTTGGTGACACCGCCACCACTTGCAGGCAGGCCTGCTGCCACCTCCTCTACTCCTCCTACTCCATCCTCTTCCATAACCTCTTCAGCTGAGTCCTCTTCTGCTGCTGCTATGTCTTGCTCCACATCAACGGCACCTCCCCAGCTTCACAGGTACTATTCCACATCCCGGATACGGCAATGTCACGCCGTCTTGGGGTTGACTTCCCTGAAAGCAGAGAGTCACACCGGACCAGCACTCCTGTCCGCCGTGAACGCACAGGTGGATCAGTGGCTGACTCCGCACCAACTGGAGATCGGCAAAGTGGTTTGAGACAACGGAAGAAATTTGTTGGCGGCATTGAATTTGAGCAAGTTGACACATGTGCCGTGCATGGCACTTGTGTGTAATCTGATTGTACAACGCTTTGTGCATAAGCACCCAGGCTTACAGGACGTCCTGAAGCAGGCCAGGAAGGCGTGTGCCCTTTTTAGGCGTTCCTACACGTCCATGGCGCACTTTACAGATATCCAGCGGCGAAACAACATGCCAGCGAGGCACTTGTTTTTAGACAACCCGATACATTGGAATTCAACACTCCTAATGTTCGACCGCCTGTTCCAACAAGAAAAGGCTGTTAACGAGTATTTGTATGACTGGGGTGCTAGGACAGCCTCTGCGGAGCTGGGGATTTTTTTTGCCACGTTACTGGACGCTCATGCGCAATGCCTGTAGGCTTATGCGTCCTTTTGTGGAGGTGACAAACCTGGTCAGTCGCACCCAGGGCACCATCAGCGACATCAGACCATTTGTTTTCTTCCTGGAGCGTGCCCTGCGAAGAGTGCTGGATCAGGCCGTAGATGAGCGTGAAGAGGAAGAGGAAGAGTTGTGGTCACCATCACCTCCAGAAACTGCCTTATCAGCATCACTTGCTGGACCTGCGGCAACGCTGGGAGAGGATTGTGAGGAAGAGGAGTCAGAGGAGGAATGTGGCGTGGAGGAGGAGGAGGAAGACCAACCACAATAGGCATCCCAGGGTGCTCGTTGTCACCAATCTGGTACCAGTGGTGTTGTACGTGGCTGGGGGGAAGAACATACCTTCAGTGAGATCACTGAGGACGTGGAACGGGACATGACTAGCTCAGCATCCAACCTTGTGCAAATGGGGTCTTTCATGCTGTCGTGCCTGTTGAGGGACCCTCGTATAAAAAGGATGAAGGAGAACGACCTGTACTGGGTGTCAACGCTACTAGACCCCCGGTATAAGCAGAAAGTGCCTGAAATGTTGCCGAATTACCACAAGTCAGAAAGGATGCAGCACTACCAAAATAAATTAAAAAGTATGCTTTACACAGCGTTTAAGGGTGATGTCACAGCACAAAGGCAATCTATCAGCGGAAGAGGTGAACATAATCCTCCTCCTCCCACAACCACGCCGGCAAGGAGAGGACGCTTTACAGACGTGTGGAGGACATGCAGAGCTTTTAAAGTCCTATGCATCGCCACAGCCCTTCGGGGTCCACCCTCAGAGAAAGACTCGACCGTCAGGTAACAGACTACCTCGCCATAACTACAGATATCTGCACTATGAGGAGCGATGAACCCCTTGACTACTGCGTGTGGACGCTTGTCCTGTGGCCTGTGCTATCCCAATTTGCCATAGAACTTCTGTCCTTCCCCTCTTCAAGTGTCTGTCAGAAAGGACTTTCAGTGCAGCAGGAGGTTTTGTCACTGATACGAGAAGTCGCCTAGGTCAAAAAAGTATAGATTACCTCACCTTTATTAAGATGAATGAGGGATGGATCCCTAAGGGACTGACAGTGGGCGATACATTAGATTAAAAAAGGCCTGATAGATGAGCTGCCTTGAGCTAATAATGGTCCACATGCTGCTGTATTTTATCCCTGAATGCCGGATGACTTGCGTGACTTATCCGCCACCAACTACGGTTCAAGACGCAAGGTTTTAGGGCACTTTCTGCCTGGCAAACTAACATCAATTTTTCTGGTCGCTGCCACAATACCTAATGTTTGCATTTAAATTATTTTATTGTCAGAAGGCATACAGCATGTAATGAAAAATAAATCATTTTTGAACAGTCTTGCATAACCGTTGTGCAAAAATACATATTTACAATAGAGACATTTTGTGAAAGTTAGCTGGCTATTCCTTCTTATTTTTACTTTCTAGGTTAATAATTTTTCTTATTTTTTACTGTGATTGCAATTCAAGAGATATCTAAAATATGGTAAAACAGACAAAAGTAAAGAGTATATCTGCAGGAAACACCAAAGTCCTATTAGCTATCATCCCTCCAGCAGTATTAGCTTATTATTTACAATATCTAACATAAGCAATCACCCTTGGGTTACCCTAGGGCAGGCTTCAATAAGCGACCTCTCCTTTCCTGGGATGATTTTGCCGCCGGTTGCTTCTAAAGGGTCTCCAGGGCTCCCCTACTCAGGTCCTTCCCCCAGTGGCGCTTCAACCAGTAACAAATGTTTTATATTTGTAAAGCGACCCAATGATCCCCCTTGATAGAGGTTTATCTTTATAAATTTTGGTGAACCAATTTAAGACTGGTGTCCCCTGTTTCTGGGTCAGGTAGTGTGTGAAATGCCTCAGCCTACAGTAATTGTAATGTTCTGACAGCGGTAGCTCATGCTTGTCCCTCAGTTCCTCATAGGTGAGCATCTGGCCCTTTACTAACCAGTCTTCCAGTCTATCTAGTTTCCTTTACCTCCACCAGTGTTGTGATGTTGTGCTCATGTGTTTCGGGGCCTGAGGGTGGTCAAGAATTGGGGTCATTTGGGTGGATCCAGGAAACAAACCTGTGTGTTTCTTGGCCCATTTCCAGTATGATAGTGAGTGTCTGATTAGGGGGTTTGGCAAGTTTTTAAGGCTCTGAGGCAATTCTGATAGCCAAGCCACCTTGTCCCAGGTTAAGGGCCTTAAAGTGTGGTTCTCTAAATACACACAGGCCGGTTGATGACATATAGAATGTGCTATTGGGAGGAAAGATAGGTAACGTAACAGGTATTACACTGATAGGAATGAATATTACAACTTAATACAACTCTCCTATTTGGTGGCACCTTAGATTGCACGTGCAGTGCCCTAAATGCGAAGTAGGAGGTCCAACCAAGCATCTTTTTCCATCTCCCTGTTCCAAAAAGCCATTCCATATACACGTCCCCTGATAGGTAACGTAACAGGTATTACACTGATAGGAATGAGTATTACAACTTAATACACTCTACTATCTGGTGGCACCTTAGATTGCACGTGCAGTGCCCCAAATTCGAAGTAGGAGGTCCAACCAAGCATCTTTTTCCATCTCCCTGTTCAAAAAATCCATGCCATATACACGTCCCCTGATAGGTAACGTAACAGGTATTAAACTGATAGGAATGAGTATTACAACTTAATACAACTCTCCTATCTGGTGGCAGCTTAGATTGCACGTGCAGTGCCCCAAATTCGAAGTAGGAGGTCCAACCAAGCAACTTTTTCTATCTCCCTGTTCCAAAAATCCATGCCATATACACGTCCCCTGATAGATAACGTAACAGGTTTTACACTGATAGGAATGAGTATTACAACTTAATTCAACTCTCCTATCTGGTAGCACCTTAGATTGCACGTGCAGTGCCCAAAAATTCGAAGTAGGAGCTCGGACCAAGCATCTTTTTCCATGTCCCTGTTCCAAAAATCCATGCCATATACACGTCCCCTAATAGGGAACGTAACAGGTATTACACTGATAGGAATGAGTATTACAACTTAATACAACTCTCCTATTTGGTGGCACCTTAGATTGCACGTGCAGTGCCCCAAATTCGAAGTAGGAGGTCCAACCAAGCATCTTTTTCCATCTCCTGTTCCAAAAATCCATGCCATATACACGTCCCCTGATAGGTAACGTAACAGGTATTAAACTGATAGGAATGAGTATTACAACTTAATACAACTCTCCTATCTGGTGGCACCTTAGATTGCACATGCAGTGCCCCAAATTCGAAGTAGGAGGTCCGACCAAGCATCTTTTTCCATCTCCCTGTTCCAAAAATCAATGCCATATACACGTCCCCTAATAGGTAACGTAACAGGTATTACACTGATAGGAATGAGTATTACAACTTAATACAACTCTCCTATTTGGTGGCACCTTAGATTGCACGTGCAGTGCCCCAAATTCGAAGTAGGAGGTCCAACCAAGCATCTTTTTCCATCTCCCTGTTCCAAAAATCCATGCCATATACACGTCCCCTGATAGGTAACGTAACAGGTATTAAACTGATAGGAATGAGTATTACAACTTAATACAACTCTCCTATCTGGTGGCACCTTAGATTGCACGTGCAGTGCCCCAAATTCGAAGTAGGAGGTCCGACCAAGCATCTTTTTCCATCTCCCTGTTCCAAAAATCAATGCCATATACACGTCCCCTAATAGTGGACGTAACAGGGATTAAACCGATAGGAATAGTACCACTTAACAGTACACATCTTATAATAACGCAGACAGAGGCAACGCGTATAATCTTCCATGCTGTGCAGTGGAAGCCCCCAGACTCTGGGAGTCTGAAAAAGAGGAGTCAGAGGAGGAAGGTGGCTTTGAAGAGGTGGAAGACCAAACTCAGCAGGCGTCCCAGGGGGCTTGTTGTCCCCTTTCAGGGACACTTGGTGGCTGGGTGGAGGAAGAGACATTCAATGACATCAGTGAGGACAAGGAACGGGACATGGCTAGCTTGGTATCCAACCTTGTGCAAATGGGGAGTTTGCGGTTGTGCAAAGGGACTGTTTGCGGTTGTTTGCGGTGCATTAAACGGGGAGATTGGTCTGTTACTGTGAAGCGGGTGTAACCCTTACACTACCTGATCGATACAACATCATACCTGATGTTTTAAAGCATGTTATTCTAAACAATTTAGGAATGTTAGGTGATTTATGCCCTCTTTCTGCATCAACTATGTAATTTTCCTTGGGAGTTTTGCTATGGATCCACCTCTGGCATGCCACAGTCCAGGTGTTAGTCCCCTTGAAACAACTTTCCCATCACTATTGTGGCCAGAAAGAGTCCCTGTGGCTTTTGAAATTCGCCTGCCCATTGAAGTCTATGGCGGTTCGCCGATGTTCGCCTGTTCGAGAACATTTGATGGAATTCGCGTTCGCGGTTCACGAACCGAAAATTTGATGTTCGCGACATCACTACTCACAATACTCCACTCTCGCTATGCTAATGACCTTCTGCTTTCCTCATCTCTTATCACCTCCTCTCACTCCCACCTTCGGAACTTTCCTGCTGCCTCTAATAATTGCATAGGCCGAAGGGAGTTATGGTATATCCGTAATGTCCATCTCAGTTATCAAATGCAGTTGTTCACTTTCATTTTGCTAACTACATGCATTATTTCTTAACAAACTGAACAAAATATAAGTGAAAAATTCACTTGTTCCCATGAACCAACCTAAATTGTTTTTTGTGTGAACATTGTTTATTATTAATGATTAAGTCCATTTTAGTCTTCATTGCATATTGTTTATGAGCTAAATTACTGCACTAGTACCCTATCTTACCACTAAATCAGTCCATTTTCAAAATTATTGTAATGATATATGTCCATCCTTAGTCAGGTGTTAAAAAGATGTACCAGTTAAGTTTAAGACTTCATTTAACTTTGTTTCTACAAAATACCTGGACTCCAGGTCAGATGGTTAATTGTAGTTTAAACAAGGACAATTATTTTTAAAATATACAGTTGATATGGTTTATGTATGAACTTGAAAGTTGCTCCAAGATGCATTTTGTACAAATATGACTTTTCTACACTATAAATATCCATGGGAACAATCCCCACCTGTACAACAGTCATATGAAGCACATACCTGAGGGACATGGTACAGTCCTGTAAGGAGATGCATTATGTACGAGTTTGTAGAACCTAGGCTCCCAATGAAAGCTGCCAGGGCTCTCTTCCTGGTACAAAAGTAGTTTGGAACGAGATCCCGTCCTCCAGAAAATATTAACATGGTGCGTTCTAATGTTTCTAATTCATTGTTTTTTGAATTGTGGATCTCATATCCCAAAGTTATATTGGGTAAAATATCATTTCGTTGATTTATCTCTTGTATTGCAAAAATAAAAGCCAAATAGTGCCGATAAAGACTTGCAGAACTGAAAGGTAAGTAAAAATGTAATATTATTGAGTATGAATTGTATTTATTTTGAAAACTTTTGCCAAGTACTAAACTAATTATGAAATAGTGATATTATGAAAAATGTCCTGTGTACACAGTCAGAATTCATTCCTGTAGATCATATTTGTTTGTTTGATATTGGGGAGAGTTCTTACTTTGGCTTACTAATAGAAACTAGTGTTATCGGTTACATTTAAAAATTTTTATTATAAAATCTAAATAACGCCTTGATTAGATACACTTTCGCATAATTATAACATGGTAAAATGCCACATTTGTCTAAATATCACACCCACTGCAGTTCCATATTTATAGCATATTTATAGTAAAGAAGTTGACACTTTTCTAATAATTTAATTATACAAATAAAGGAAACAAATTATTTTACAGATACTTTTATAATAATTAATTTAATGAAGCTCTTTTAATCATATTTTGGTTATTTTGGGTGAATATAATGATGGTGCATTTAATCAGTGTTATGCACACTGGGATTTAAGATTGATCCTAACCCATGAATATGGCTAGAGAAGACAGAGTCTATGTGGGAAACAAAAAGACTGAAATTTTAATTTATTGTTATGCAAATTAGGAAACTTTCTTGGAGACACGCTGGGGCAGCTATCTTGTTTGCCTAGTTACACATTTAACCAGTGTGCTAGTGGATGGATGGTCCAAGTGCAAATTTGGGGGGTGTCATAACCAGCTCTTCACTAAGCTTCAAAATGCCAAAAAGGCTAATCCTTCCTGTTAGGTTCCTTATCCCCACACACATGATGGGTCACATTGCTGCTTTTTCAGGCCAAGTTACAGTTTCAGGGCCAAGAGTCTCAGGACAAGTTACTTGGTACCAGAACAAGTTGCAGAAATTAATTTTGACTAATTTCTGATGATTTCATCTAAATGAAACACACCAAGCATATGAGTCCCAAACAGAGCATAGAAAATTAATTTTTCAGTACATTTTTTTATACAGTTTTTGCACCAATCACCAATGGGAAAAGAGGAGGTATGGTAGAAGCTTCTCCCAGTCTCCCTCCTGCTCCACAAAGGCACATAACATTTGTTTTCACTGTACCATTCAAGTGCTCACAGAGGAAATTGGTTTGGAATGATAGGGCAAAGTGTGTTAGGACAGCCATGAACTGCGTACCACTATCGGACAAAATCTCTTTGGGTAAACCCTGCAGAGGAGAATACGACCATTAAGGTTTCTGCTATGTTAGTAGCTTTAAATTCTAGCCAGAGGATGGCCGTCTACTACTATAAGGATATATGTCTACCCTGTCTTGCTGGATCTATTTAAGGACCCTGCAATATCTATAGCAACCCTGTGCAATGGGGTATCCATAGTAAGCAAGGGTTGCATAGGGACTGCGTACCCGTTTGGTTTTCTGTACTGCTGACAGGAATCACATGAGTCCCAGTACGGAGGGACATCTCTGTTAAACCTGGGCCAGTAGAAAACTCAAGTGAGATGATGTTGGGTCTTTTTACTCCCCAAGTGCCCAACTAAAGGGACATTGTTTGCTGGCTTTTTGAAGGCAGCCTCTAAACCCGTGAGAGGTGATTAGGTGCCTCTTCATCTCCCCTTGATTCTCATCCTCCTAGCCAGGGGTATCCCGATATAATGACCACTAGTCCCATACATACTGTACATCCCTAGTAGTTCCCTTCTCTTTCTGGTTAACTTTCTCTGTTTTTTACCACTAAATCAAATATTTGTATAACAATACATAATTGAGAAACTGCTTTGTTAAAGCTTCTTACCTTTCTTATGTTGGACATAATATTTTGTTGAGGCACAGATAAAGCTGTAAATGATTTGTATATTTTAATCTCCACATCTCCTGAAAATGTTATTTTACACAGTTTCTCTACTCAAGTTGAATACTGAACTCTAAAAAAAGTTAGCCTCTAAATATACTATTAATGTTACAGCATATGTTAATTGTCATATGTGTTTATTCCAGTCTTTGGTTTTAACATTATAAAATTCTCAACCACTCAAAAGAGCAGTTTGTTGTCCCTTAATTATATTGTCTATGTGTCTTATTCATCTCATTAGTATTTATAAATGGGGCAATAAAATACCTATGAATGAAAAACATTAAATATAAAATAGTTTTGCTACAATTCTCTTAGTGCAGTGAGTATGAGGAATTCATTTGTACATTATGAGACCTACCTACACAGAGCACTGTTAACCATATGTGGAATACGATTTGGCACTGTATATAATGATGGGATCTTCCTGTTTTAAATTAGAGGCCATAGATATCAGATTCATATGGTATTATAGTTTACTCAGTATTTATTTCAACTATTTATTTTATCTATGTTTTAACCTGTATATTGTCTAAACTGCTGGTGTTTATCAGTACCTACTGGCACATGTTGGGGATCTTTATTTAGAGTGCCTGGACAAAATTCAGTCTTCTATCTATTTGTAGGGGCATTCAGCCAGAAATATGGGGTATCTATATAGGTAGCATCCTTCAGGTCGGAGGCATCCTTTGAGGTCACAAGGTTCTACTACGCTTACCTGTGGTGTGGAGGTCATGACCACACTTACTTCGTCCAGGCTCTCCATTCAATATTATCGTAATTGTTTACCAAAACCAGTCATTTTTAGCTGGTATGGGACTATTTTGGCGTAAAACACTTTTTTAATTTTGGCGTACTTTTTTGGTACAATACATTTTTCTTTTTTTTACATTGATTGCGTTAAATATAAAACCAAATACACAGGAAATTAGGAAGAGATGGTATGAATAAGTGAATGCAGTGTTTAGTTCCACAAGTACAATACAAACAATTTACAAAGAACTAAAATAACATTTGAATAGTTTAATAGTTGTTATCACTTTTTCCAGCTTTAAATAAAGCCATAAAATGTAATTTAAGTTCCCCCTTACAAAAAACAACCTTTTGTCACTCATTCTGACTGATTCAAAGTAGAAAACCACTTTAAGAATAAAAAAAATTAAGAATCCAGTCTACAAAGAAAAAAGAACACCTTTTTTGGATAACTTCATTGGTTCCCTACAATTTTATGTGCCAGACATTTATAAAAACACATCTTTAATGGTGACCTTTAAAATGTTTTAATACGTATTAGCTGAGGCTTAAAACCCCAAACAAAACGCGCATCGGGTATCTCTGATGTCCTTCTTCATCATAGACATGATCGAGGAGGGTGAGAAGCCACTGATTAACCATTACACATAACATTACAGAC
This sequence comes from Discoglossus pictus, assembly GCA_027410445.1. Taxonomy (NCBI): domain Eukaryota; kingdom Metazoa; phylum Chordata; class Amphibia; order Anura; family Alytidae; genus Discoglossus; species Discoglossus pictus. Next base: position 475,349,758 of record CM050164.1, read on the forward strand.
ATAAATAAATTATAAATATACACCGAAACTAAAATACATTTCACCCTATCTAGACATCACCCCCTATCTATACCTAACCCCTAATCTAAACATCACCCCCTATCTATAGCTAGCCCCCAATATAAACATCACCCCCTATCTATACAATACCCCCTAAATCTCAGCTAAAATAGAGTAAATAAAATTACCTTTGCAGATGTCCCTCCTGATCGCACCCCCTAGGAAAAATAAAATAAACATTACATAGAATAAATAAATTGTACAAATACAGTATTAAACTTACCTTTCCAGCATGTCCCCATCCATCTTCTTCTGTTCTTAGTCACACATACATCAAACACAATAAATAAATAACATATAAACATTATAAATAGAAAACCTTCCTTTTCCCAAATGTCCCAGGCCGTCTCCTCTTCGGCCCTGGCTAGGCCCTTGCTGAATCTGCGCTCTAAAAAAAATAATTAAAAAAACTCCTCACTTGCAGAGCTCCCCGACGCTAATGAGGCCTCCAGAGCCTCTTCCAGTAGGAAATTGGCAATAGCGTATTCTGATTGGCTGAAAAGGCTTTCAGTCACATTTCAGTCAATCAGAAGGCACCAAGGTGTGAGACAATCATGATGGGATACACCCCATATCCCATTCTGATTGGCTGAAGGAACTTTCAATCTTTTTAAGCCAATCAGAGGGCACTATCGCTTTCAGCCAATCACAATGGGATACAACCCAATGGGCTGATTGGCTGAAGGCATCTGCACCTTCTGATTGACTGCAGTCTTATTGATATTGACAACAGCCAATCAGTAGGCACTATTGCTTGCAGCCAATCACAGTGGGATACACGCTCACAGGGTGATTGGCCGAAGGCATCTGAGCCTTCTGATTGGCTGTTGTCACTGTCAATCAGACTGCAGCCAATCAGAAGGCTCATATGCCTTCAGCCAAACAGCCCATGGGGGTGTATGCCATTGTGATTGGCTGAAAGCAATAGTGCCTTCTGATTGGTTTAAAAAAGTTTGACAGTTTTTTTGTTTTTTTTTTTACGCAGATTCATCAAGGGCCCGCCGGGGCAGAAGAGGAGAAGGCTGAGGACATTGGGGACAGGTACGTTTTCAATTTATAATATTTATATTTTTATGTATTTGTTGTGTTTGATGTACGTGTGGCTAATGTTTTGTATCTTTTTTTCCAGGGGCTGAGTCGGAGAACAGAAGAAGATGGACTGGGACATACTGGAAAGGTAAGCTTAATAAGTATTTTTACAATTTATTTATTCTATGTAATGTTTTTTTTATTTTTTTATAATCTGATGTTTCTTTTTTTTTTGGTAGGTGCGATCAGAAGGGACATTTGCAAAGGTAAGTTGTTTTATGTATTCTATTTTAGCTTACAATGGGATACAACCCAATGGGCTGATTGGCTGAAGGCATTTGCACCTTCTGATTGACTGCAGTCTTATTGATATTGACAACAGCCAATCAGCAGGCACTATTGCTTTCAGCCAATCACAGTGGGATACACGCTCACAGGGTGATTGGCCGAAGGCATCTGAGCCTTCTGATTGGCTGTTGTCACTGTCAATCAGACTTCAGCCAATCAGAAGGCTCATATGCCTTCAGCCAAACAGCCCATGGGGGTGTATGCCATTGTGATTGGCTGAAAGCAATAGTGCCTTCTGATTGGTTTAAAAAAGTTTGACAGTTTTTGTTTGTTTGTTTTTACGCAGATTCATCAAGGGCCCGCCGGGGCAGAAGAGGAGAAGGCTGAGGACATTGGGGACAGGTACGTTTTCAATTTATAATATTTTTATTTTTATTTATTTGTTGTGTTTGATGTACGTGTGGCTAATGTTTTGTATCTTTTTTTCCAGGGGCTGATTCGGAGAACAGAAGAAGATGGATGGGGACATACTGGAAAGGTAAGCTTAATAAGTATTTTTACAATTTATTTATTCTATGTAATGTTTTTTTTATTTTTTTATAATCTGATGTTTCTTTTTTTTTTGGTAGGTGCGATCAGAAAGGACATTTGCAAAGGTAAGTTGTTTTATTTATTCTATTTTAGCTTACATTTAGGGGGTATTGTAAAGATAGGGGGTAATATTTAGATTGGGGGTTAGGTTTAGATAGGGGGTGATGTTTAGATTGGGGGTTAGGTATAGATAGGGGGTAATGTCTAGATAGGGGGAAATGTATTGAAGTTAGGTGTGTATTTATAATGTATTTATGACTTTAATGTTATGTGTATTTGTGTATACCTTTTCCTTTGCAGGTGTGTAATGTATTTTTTTTATTTTATTATTTTATGTAGTGGTGGAGGGGGTTTTGATGTTTTTTTAATTTTATGTAGTGGTGGAAGGGGTTTGTGATGTTTTTTTTTTTTTGTAGTGGGGTTGTAATGTCCTTTTTTTGTGTACCTTAGTTTTTTATTTTATGTACCTTAGGTTTTTTTATTTTATTTACCTTAGTTTTTTTCTTTAATGTACCTTAGGCTTTTTCTTTTATGTAATTAGTATGGTGGGGGTTTAATATGGGGTTAGGTAGGTAGTTGTTAGGTAGGTAGGGGTTAATAGGTTAGGGTAGAGCGGAGTTAGTTTAGATTTAGTGGTTTATTGGGGGGGATAGTGTAGTGTAGTGTTTGTACTTAGTGTCATGAAGGTCCTGGAGGACCCTCATGGCACTTATGGGGTTAATAATAGGCTTTTACTTGTCCTATGAGGGTCTTCATAGACCCTTATGGGATTGATTGGGTTAACTAGAGACTTATGGGAGTCTGTATAGACCCTCATGCGGGATGGGATTAGATGGACGCTTTTGGGGGTCTTTAAAGACTCTCATAAGTGATGGGATTAAATAGGGCTAGATGGGGTTAAATAGGCCCAGTTAGGGTTATTAGGTCCAGATTGTCACAACCTACAATGATGATGGAGTATAGAGAATCCTAGTCCTCTTATCTCCTGTAGGTTTTAGACCTAAGTTTGGGCTGACTCTAGACCTATGGACAGTCTTTGTCGGTACAAAGGCATAAGTCCCAGCTTTTGGTAGTGTGCCTGGGAAAACCTGGAAGGGAGTCAGAATGATCTCCTCTACCAGCATATGCCCCTGGGTCAATAATACATCTACACACCACGTCTTGATGAAAATTATGAACCATGTTTTATTTTAGAACAGCATATTTAACCACATTACACAAGAATGGGGGAAGTGGCTACTGTTAGCCAGCCCCAAATAACCTCTGGCCAATCATGAAGGGGAACTGTGTGTGAACCAATAGTCCCCTCCCAGGTCCGCCCACTAGGCGAGGCCAACTAATTCATTTGGGCTCTGAATCACCAGGGCAAAGCATGTCTTGGCTCTACTGTGCCCATGCTATGAAGGCTGAGAAGCCTCAGGGCATCCCATTTTTTCTTGGTGCCTGCCTGTCTGCTCTCCAGCTGTGAGCTCCCCATTGTGTAGTTCTCTGCTGGACACTTAGCTAATGGGATTAACAGGCCTTTGGGAACAAAGGAGGTTTTGGCTGTATTCAATGGGCTTCCCCTTTACAATATAATAACATACTAATATTTACAAATACAACACACAATGTTTCACCCACATACAACCAATATATCCCATTAGATACCTCACAGGATACCCATTACAATGAGCCTAAACATGGAAGGGATGGGAATATGCTAAGGGATAAATTTATAATACTTTATCCCCTAGACCACAACATAACAATATATCCATAATACAATATACAATATAATACTAACATATTATAACCCATAACATCATATATACAGTGGGTCTCCTAAACCCAGAACTCTTGCTCTCCATATGGCATCAACTCTGGATGATATACCTGCCCCAAGATGGCGGTTATTGGTATATAACAGTCCAGTCCCAATATAGGCCACTGCTGATTCATGACATAGATAGGTTTAAATAGGCCCAATTAGGGTTAGATTGACCCAGTTAGGGTTAGATAGAATTTAGTATGGGTTAATGGGGTATAGTTAGGGTTAATAGTGTAGTGTAGTGCTTAGACTTTGTCATGAGGTTAACCTAGGTGTTTATAGCGTCCTTTTAGGGTCTATATAGACCCCTATTGGACTGACAGGGTAATTCTGTATAGAGCCCCATGAGTTATAGGGTTAATTTAAGTGCTCATTGAGCTCTGTTTAGAGTCCAATGAGTTATTCGATTAATTAAGGGCTTATTGGGGTCTGTATTGACCCTTATGAGTGACAGAGTTAATTAAGGGCTCATGGGGCTCTGTATAGAGCCCCATGGGTTTTAGGGTTAATTAATGGCGTATGGGGGTCTGTATTGACCCCCATGAGTGTCAGGGTTAATTAAGGGCTCATGGATTAGGAGGAGCCTGTAGTTTGGCACCAAACTTCCTGATTGTCGACTAACCCTGAGAGATGGAGGGCAACTAATGTTTGTGGTTGTAATCCCACAGACTCCCGCACAACAGCTAATAACCCACGATGACACAGTGATTATACTGATGCTGGAGAGGTGATTGGAGAGATGAGTGAGATACATCACTGCACCGGGACATACCACTACACCAAGACACACTCTTATATTCACGCTGACACCGAAAATCCATGAATGAAGTCCGAATCCGACTGCATCACAATCAATAACTCACACTGATACAGTGTTATGTACTAATGCTGAGGCGGTGACTGGCGGTGACTGGAGAGACGAGTGAGACACGTCGCTACACCTAGACACGCCGCTACACCATGATACACCATCCATGATGATCCATGATGATCCATGAGGGGAATCCAAACCCAACTGCAGTGAATGCAGTGAAGGAGAGTCCTGTGGAGAATGTTGGATTCTGAGGTCTATATGAATGTCGGATATCGGATCTAATATATCTATCATGTCAAGATAAGCCGTGGATGAGAAGTGAAATCGAATGAGACTGCAGTGAGTATAGTGAATGAAAGTCCTGCAGAGTATATTTGCTGTGATATCGAAGTGGATGTCAGACTGAGTGTATTAAACCTCATCTAGATCAAGCGTGGATGAAGCGGGGAACTGCCGGAGGTGGTGACGGAGCTTCTAAGAGAGAGATATTGTCGCACTGAATGCCTTGTGCGCCCATTCGGAGGTGACCTGAAATATAAAAGTCATCCTTGTTAAAGAGCATCAACGCAATTGAATACAAAAAAATCATTGGTTAAACAGATGATACATTATTAAAAATAAATCAGGTACTGTTGCTTAAAAACACTACAGTTGCTGGAAATTCCTTACCTGTAAGTTTTAAAGCAAGAAAGAAGACCAGGTGACCTCACAACCGAATAAAATTGATACAGATGAGGTCTGTAACTCTGAATACTCTTTTTTCACTCTCTGATTTGACGTTAATAATGGGAAAATAAGGAGTTAAAAGACTCTGAATTGCACGTAGTGCACAATCTGTCCCATCTACTAATTAGCAGTTTTATTAAATTGCTATTCGGTAAATTTAAAAGGGCTCTATTTAAGCACACAGCATATTTTATTTACAGAAGTTTTTAGTTAGTAAAGAGACCTCGCTTTTTGCTTCTGTAAAAAAATTATGCTGTGTGCTTAATTAGAGCCCTTTAAAATTTACTGAATCGCAATTTAATCAAGCTGTAGATATATTGTTTATTTAGCTAAAGATATATAAGATCTATTGTACTATTAGTGTACTATTATAATAAGCCTTTATGTATTAGTTTGTAGTAACTTGTAAATATATATACTATTAAGAGGAACTATCTATTATGCATAAAACAATTTAGGCCATAAAACAGATAGTAACATCTGGGAATATATTGTATTTTGTATAAAAGAATATTTAACCAGGGCAATTGAAAGACCAGAATAATAGCTTTCTTTCTTCTTTTCTCTTTTTCTACTGTGATTTTGAAATCAGAACATTAGGGTGCTTTTGTAAATAAAAGAATACACTGCATATCAGTATTTATAATCTTCCAATAGATATCATTTTTACCTTAAAGCATTAGTTAAATATTTTTGTACTAATACTGTTGATTAACATCTTATATAAATTCCAATTGAATTCAATACGTAAATACATATGAGATATTTAGTTTGATTTATCTTTTAATATACTTTCTACCGTTTTCCAATTTTCTCATATATAGTTGTGAGCGTACGAGTTGTTGCTAACGCTGGGGGCTCTCGTAGCGAGCCCGCGGGCCTCGCGAAGCGAGGGCACTGTGCCAGGTTCTCAGTTGCTGGCATGGAGCACCGAAGGCGCTCGCGAGGGCCTCAGTTGCTGGCTTGGAGCGCCGCAGGCGCTCCATGCCAGCATCTGAGGACCTCGCAAAGCGAGGTCTTCAGTTGCAGCAACTGCGACCCTTGCAAAATTAACAACACAAATTCCCAACCCAAAGAACTGCGAATCTCGCAAAGTTCACGTCGCAACACATTACGACACTCGCAAAAAACATACGACACACGTTCACACACATTACGGCCTCGCAACACTCGGACGCAACTCCCGAACATTACAAAATTAAAAACACAATACATACACACAGCACATACATAAAAACCTTACCTACACAAACAGGAAGCACCCAGGACCTCAAAAATGCAACTTACAACTTAATTACACTCAAAATAAAAGAGTTTAGACACTAAATAATTTGTTAAGCGACACAAAAAATGGCCGACGAATAAAACGAAAACGAGGCTACACACGCAAACACCATGCTACACACGCAAACACCATACGAGACACGTTACCACACATTACGAGTTCGCAAACATCGGACGCAACACGCCGACATACAAACATTTAAAACTTAACAAAGACACACAACAAACACATAAAAAGCTTACCTACAGCAAGAGGAACCAGCCAGCACCTCAAAAAAACAAGTTACACCTACATTTAAATCAAAAGAAAACACTTTAGACACTAATACCATCGCTAAGCGAGAGAAAAAATGGCCGACGAACAAAACGAAAATGAGGCTTCAGACGTAACTACACTACGCTTACTCGCAATAATGAAACACATACTATGCGGAACGTATCACAATCAGATAAAACACCATTTTGAACAGTAATACGCAGAAAATGGCGGATGGAACGCAAATTGTAAGCTGGAACGCAAATAGCGCATGCGTATTGCGTTCTAACGGTCTCACTTTCCAGAACTTTCTACAAGTTTATAAATACTGCCTATTTCAAACAAAAAAATACATTTCTCCTCAGGTGATGAACGGAGTGACTTCTGAGATAACTGCTGCTTTTACTTGAGAAGACAATTCTTTACTAATTTACTACTTTGCATTGTGCAAATTACAACTGAGAGGTAAGCTATAATATATTACATTTTATTATCAGGATAGGTCAAACAAATAAAAAAATAAACTAGGATTTATGTAGTGACATATATGGCACATTTATGTGTATAGGCTCACAAAAAAAATATGGTTCATTTAACAAAACAACAAAAAAACATAATTCAATATTAAACAGAGGTTTATGTATAGTGACATGTGACACGCACATATATGTCTATAATGTATAGTGACATGTGACACGCACATATATGTCTGTAATGTATAGTGACATCTGACACGCACATATATGTCTATAATGTATAGTGACATGTGACACGCACATATATGTATAGAATGTATAGTGACATGTGACACGCACATATATGTCTATAATGTATAGTGACATCTGACACGCACATATATGTCTATAATGTATAGTGACATCTGACACGCACATATATGTCTATAATGTATAGTGACATGTGACACGCACATTTATGTGTATTGCCCCTGCATAGTGACATGTGACACGGACATATATGTGTATCATGTATATTGACATGTGACACACACATTTATGTGTATTGCCCCTTCATAGTGACATGTGACACGGACATATATGTGTATAATGTATAGTGACATGTGACACGCACATTTATGTGTATTGCCCCTTCATAGTGACATGTGACACGGACATATATGTGTATAATGTATAGTGACATGTGACACGCACATTTATGTGTATTGCCACTGCAACAAAATTAGCTTAAAACAAAATCAGTAAACAACTACATTTAAATGACATTATATGTCATGTATACTGATATGTCACACGCACATATATGTGTATCATCTATAGTTACATCTCACACACAGACATTTATGTGTGTTGGAAAAAAAAAATATAAGGTTAATTTAACCATTTAAATATGAGTCATGTATACTGATATGTCACACGTACACAAAATAATTACATTAAACTATGGAATGTGCTTCATGTATGTCACATATGTGTGTAGCCCCCACCAAAAAATAAGGTCAATTGAAAATAATTACAGAAGTATATTTAAATGACATTAATTTACTGCAATTCAATAGATCATATAAAGCTGAATCTTTCTATTTCTTTTAATATTCAAACAGACTCTGCATCAACAGCGTCACTCAACAATTTGCACCGTGCACTGTGAAGCATAATCCCTTTTGAAGAACACCAACAAAGAAGAAGAGGAAAGATACAACAAGACAATACATGCTCAAAAGGCCATGCTTTGCTAGATGAAAAATTATAAATATACAAATAACTATTTCAATTTCTTTTTCAAACAGACACTACAAGAAGACCGGCGGATTAAGATTGGCAGGAGGGGACCCTCTGTCATACGACACTTTAATCAAGGTAAAGTATTAAGTATAAAAAAGAAAGAACCATGAGCCTTATTCAATTGCGACTTGCTCAATTGAATAGGGCTCTATATAAGCACATAACATACAGCCTTATTAAATTGCGATTAGGTAAATTTAAAAGGGCTCTATTTAAGCAAGCAGCATATTTTTTTTACAGAAGTTTTTAGTTAGTGAATTTCTATCCAAAAGCAAGGTCTTCACTAACTAAAAACTTCTGTAAATAAAATATGCTGCTTGCTTAAAAAGAGCACTTTTAAATTTACCGAATCACAATTTAATAAGGCTGATATTTTTTATACAGAACTTTTTAGTTACTGAACTTCTAACCACAATCAAGGTCTTCAATAACTAAAAACTTTGCTCAATAAATATGTTATGTGCTTATATAGAGCCCTCTTCAATTGGCAAAATTGCAATTCAATGAGGACATATATATGTTTAATGGCCAAGGGCCTCACTCAAATGTGATTTGCCCATTTCAATAGGGCTCTATATAAGCACAGAGCATATTTTTTAAAGGAACTTTTTATTTAGTGAACACGTTGCTTTTGGATACAAGTTCACTAAATAAAAAATTCAGTAAAAAAATATGCTCTGTGGTGATATTGAGCTCTATTCCATTGGTCAAAATACAATTGAATGAGGAGCTGACAATATAACAAATGCAGTAACCAAAGGCCCTTATTCAATTGCTATTTTGGACAATTTAATATGGCTATAAATAAGCACTTTTAGGCCCTTATTCAATTGCCATTTTGCTAATTCTATAGGGATCCAAATAATCACATAACATATATTTTTTTAAATAACTTTTCGTTAGTGAAAACCTTGCTTTTGGATAGATGCTTAATAAGTAAAAACTTCTTTAACAAATATATGTGATAGGCTTATTTAGAACTCTATTCAATTTTCAACATTGCAATTCAATGACGGCCTTAGAGTACTATTACATTGTAAAAAATGCAATTGAATGAGCGGCAAACTATGCAACATATGCAACATATGGTACACACAAAGGCCCTCATTCAATTGCAATTTGCACAATTGAATAGGGCTCTAAATAAGAACATAACATTTTTTTTTAAAGAAGTTTTTAGTTACTAAAAATCTATCCAAAAGAAAGTTTTTCACTGACTAAAAACTTCTTTAAAAAAATATGCTATGTGCTTATTTAGGGCACGATTCAATTAGCCAAATCGCAATTGAATGAGACCCAAACTGCTACACACAAAACAGAATTGGAACAAACTCACACAAACACATAGCAACACATAGCAAAAAATGTTTAACAACCTATAAGCCTTACAAAGAAGCAAAAATAAGAATAACAAAAGTGTTGCGCACCTAATAGCATTGTACAAAAAATCACACAAACACATAGGAAACTACATTAACATTCTTCTTTAATGTTTAAAAACCTATAACCAGTACAATCAAGAATAAATAACTTTTGCACAAGTGGTGTGCACAAAACAGGATTGTCAAAAACTAACACAAACACATAGCAAACTACATTAATTATATTATTTCATGTATCACTAACTATAACCATCCCAATAAAGGTTAAATAAGTATACCACAAGTGGTGCGCACAAAACAGGATTGTACAAAAACTAACATAAACACATAGCAAAATAAATTCATATTCTTATTTAATATATCACAACCCACAAACCTTACTAAGAACCTTAAATAAGAATAACAAAAGTCGTGGGATTGTACAGAAAGTAAAAAAAAAAAAATAGAAAAAAATAACCATAACTGATACAATACAGCCAAATTCATACATTTTTTACTTATTTAAAAAACATTTCACTCAAACAACATTTTCTATTTTATATTACAACAGATACTGCGTGAAGACAATCGGACGAGGTCTTTCTCCACAGGACCGGACCATCGGACGAGGACTTTCAACACAGGACCAGACCAGCGGACGAGGAATTTCAACACAGGACCAGACCATCGGACGAGGACTTTCACCAAAGGATCACAACATCGGACGAGGGCTACCGTCACAGGGCCACAACATCGGACGAGGGCTATCGCCACAGGACCACACCATCGGACCAGAACTTTCAACAGAGGACCAGACCATAGGACCAGGATTTTACACACAGGACCACACCATCGGACGAGGACTTCCAACAGAGGACCACACCATTGGACAACGATTTTGAACCGAGGACCAACAAACATTCGGATTTAAATCACACTTCAACCAAGGTACAGTATAATAAGTACTAAAGTATAAAACTAAAGAAACTGCTTTCAGTTATATCCGTGTCAACAGAAAAATAAAAAAAATAATTTACTATCTCCCTTATTCTATTTAAATTGCTACTATGCAATACATAGCTCAATAACCACATCAATTTTTTTTTTAGCAAAGAAGTTTTGCAGTGGTAAATATCTATCCACAAACAACGTTTTTAATAAATAAAACCATTATTTTAAAAAAATATGTTACATGCTTATTTACAGCAGTATTCCATTGGCCAAATTCTTAGCCAGTGAGGACAGGAATTATAATTTTAACTAAATATAAATGATACATTAATGATTTGCCTTTTATTTCACCAATTGTGCACAATAATCTTTAACAGGAATTACAAATTAAAATATACACAATTACATTTTTTTTTTTTACTTTACAGATTAATATGGCTGATAACGAGACCAAAGAAGAGAAGAAAAGACGTCAAACTAGAGAAAGACAAGAGAGATGGGCCGCCCAGCAGACACCGGAGGAGAAAGAAATTCGACGAGAAAAAGAACGCAAAAGACTTGCAAATAAAAGAATATCAGCTGCAAAAATGAAAGATACAACCAAAAAAAAAAAAAAAAGATAATAAAGCATTTACAAACTGTTCCTAAAACATCAGATGACATTTTACAAGATACCAGTCAAGACAGACCAAAAAAAGCAACTGCAAAAACAAAGCATTGACAAACTCTTACTAAAAACTTACAGGACATTTCAACAAAACAAGGACAACATATACCAAGAAAAGTCACGAAAAAAACTAAACATTTAGAACCTGTTGTTGAAACATTTCATGACTTTTCAACTGATGAATATGAAAGTCAACATCCGATATGCTTTGCAAATTGTCCTTTACTCAAGTCTTTAGCAGTAGAGGTTCATAGTTGTGGGGACATGAGTACTCAATGTCAATTTTGTGAGGCTTATTATTTTAAACAGGAGAGACCCAGAGATGGACAATTTATTAGTTGTTGTCAAAAAGGAAAGTTCAAACTTCCAGAAAGGAAACAATTTCCAACCTATTTACAAAATATTATGACTGAACCTACTTTTCCAAATTACAAAAATTTTAAGACAAACATAAGATCCTACAATAGTGCCATATCATTTGCATCTATGGGGGCAACATTGGCTGCTAATGTACCAGGACATGGTCCTTACTGTTTTAAAGTCCAAGGATAAATTTATCATCGGACTTCACATTTACATCCAGAGGAAGGAGAGCAAAGAAAATTCGCTCAACTATATGTCCTAGATACAATGGAAGCTGTTGACCAACGTATGCAGATGGAAGAAAATAAAAAATGCTTACCCAGTGTTTTCATAGAGCTAAATAACATTATGGACAACAATCCCTACAGTAAAGCTTACAAAAAATTGGCAGAAGTAGAAAATGAACAACTACTTCATGCACAAAGACATCAATTACCCATGCCAAAGGTTAATATGGTGCTTAAAAGAGACAGACATACTGATAAACGTCGTTATAACTTGCCAACATCAAATGAGGTTGCAATGGTCTTTCAGAATGATGAAGGAGAACCACCATTTCAAAGAGACATTAGAGTATATCCCAGAAATGAGGAGCAACCATTTATTAATATTAATATCTTAAGTCCAAATTTAGATCCAATGACATATCCCATCTTTTTCCCACATGGAGAAGCAGGTTGGCAACCAAAATTAACCCTTCCCAGTTACCCAAATGCTAAAGCCAGAATCCGAAATAATGTTTCTATGCTTGAATTTAAAGTAGCTCAAATTGCCATTAGAGATGAATTTAATCCAATTTTATGTGGTGGAAAACTAACACAACAATGGATTATTGATTCATATTTGCAAGTTGAGGCAAATAATTTAAACTTTATAAAATATCAACAAGATGAACTACGTGTAGAACAATATTGTGGACTCATGGACTATGTTGCTGACGTGGCTACAAGCAGAGACATGACAGCTGGCAAAGCCATCATTTTACCATCTTCCTTTCAAGGATCTCCTCGAAATATGAGAGAAAGATACAATGATGCTATGGCTATTGTGACAAAATTTGGAAAACCAGATTTATTTGTGACATTTACATGTAATCCACAATGGCCAGAAATTAATCAAAATCTACTTCTTGGACAAAGTGCTTCAGATCGACCAGATTTAGTAGCCAGAGTTTTTAAGATCAAATTAAATGAATTAATACGTGACTTCACTATAAATCAGTTATTTGGCAAATGTCTTGCTTATGTATATACCATTGAATTTAAAAAAAGAGGCCTTCCACATGCACATCTTCTCATAATACTTCAAGAGAAAGATAAATTAGATACTTTGGACAAAGTGGATGCAGTCATAGTTGCTGAACTACCAGATCCAGAACTATATGGTAGACTATATGAGATTGTTACTCATCGCATGATTCATGGACCCTGTGGAGACCTTAATCCACAATCACCATGTATGGAAAATAATCAATGTTCAAAAGATTTTCCAAAAGATTATAGAGACAAAACATATGCAAATTGTGATGGATATCCACTTTATAAAAGAAGAGAAGGAGATAGTGCCATTATTCGTGGAAAAAAAGTGGACAATAGATATGTAGTACCCTACAATCCACATTTACTCATGAAGTACTACGCCCACATCAATGTAGAAGCCTGCACTTCCATCAAATCCATTAAATATGTCTACAAATATATTTACAAAGGTTACGATGCAGCTACTGTAGTCGTCAAAAGTGCAGACAACCCTGAAAGTAGTGAGTTAGTACATGATGAACTTGCATCTCATGTAGATGCTCGCTATGTCAGTGCGCCAGAAGCTATGTGGCGGCTTTTAAAATTTGAAATGCATGATAGATCACATGCAGTATATAGGTTAGTAGTACATTTGCCACAACGACATTTAGTCTATTTCCATGCTGGAAATGAAATGAATGCATTGGCCCAAAGTGAAGATCGTCACACTACACTAACTGCATGGTTTGCATTAAATTCCACTGATGCTCAAGCAACACAATACTTATATATTGAAATTCCATATCACTATGTTTTTGTGAAAGGATTATGGAGACCAAGAAAAACCAGAGGCAATAAAATAATTCCACGAATTTACACAGTCAGTCCAAGAGATGTTGAACGTTTTTGCTTACGGATATTACTTTTAAATGTTCCAGGAGCACAAAGTTTTGAACAATTAAGAACTGTTAATGACATTGTATATTAATCATTCCATTTAGCTGCAAGACATAGAAACTTACTCGCTGATGATACAGAGTGGGAAAGATGTTTAGAAGAAGCAGCACAATGTCAAATGCCACGACAGATGAGAGAACAATTTGCTTTTATTTGTATCTACTCAAATGCTCCAAATGCATTAGCTTTGTGGGAGACTTTTAAAAGTAATATGGCTGAAGACTTTATGCGACGATACAATGAACCCATTGCACACTTAAAAGCGTTAATGGAAATCCAAGAAGTCTTTTTAACTCATGGATTAAGTTGTGCAAGTTTTAATTTGCCTGATCCAGGTCTTATAGATGACATTAACTTTGAAGACTATGACATTCAACTACAAGCAGAAAGAACAGAAAAAAAGACTTGCAACTTTAAATACACTACAATTGCAAGCATTTCATGCCATTAAAAATGCTATAGATGATGACATGGTGACAGAGCGTTATTTCTATCTTGATGGACCAGGCGGATCAGGAAAAACATATTTGTACAATTTATTAATGAGTTCAGTACGAGCACAAGGAAAAATAGCAATGGCGTTTGCCACTACCGGAATTGCTGCACTTTTATTAGAAGGTGGAAGAACTGTTCATAGTGGATTTAAACTGACAGTGCCTATTTTAGAAAATTCTGTGTCAGATATTCGCATGACATCCTTACAAGCAAAGAAATTGAAGAAATGTAAATTAATTATAATAGATGAGGCCACAATGATGTCATGCTATGCCCTCCAATGTATTGACCGTTTGCTTCGTGAAGTCATGGATAATATTTTTCCATTTGGTGGAAAGGTAATGTTGTTGGGTGGCGATTTTAGACAAACATTACCTGTCGTTGTACATGGAAATCGAACAGACATTATCGAAACATGTATAATGTCAAGTACAGTATGGAAACATTTTACCCATCTTCAACTGCAACAAAATATGAGATCAGAAGGCCAAACTGATTTCAATGATTGGCTTATTAAAATTGGAGAAGGCAGAACAGAAAAAATACTACATTTACCTGACGACACTGTAGAGATCCCACCTCATATGATTTGTCAACAAGATATTATATCGGCTATATTTGAAGGGAGCATAAATAACGAAGAATATTCCGAGCTTGCCAACCAAGTCATACTGACGTGTAAAAATAAAGATGCATTAATACTCAATAAGAAAATCTTTAAAAAAATTAATGCACCACAAAGAAATTATCACAGTGCTGATTCTGTACTTGCTGATGACAATGAAAGTCAGGCAAACTTTTCAACTGAATTCATAAACTCTTTAACTCCTTCTGGAATGCCACCACATATTTTGCAGCTAAAGAAAGGTGCAATTATCATGTTACTGCGAAATTTGAACCCCAAAAAAGGCCTATGCAATGGCACAAGATTAATTGTTCAACAATTAAAGGACCATTTTATAGATGCTGAAATTTTAACTGGGACACATAAAGGAGAGAGAGTTTTCATACCAAGAATAGATTTAGCTCCAAGTGAAAGTAGTCTCCCTTTTATACTTCAAAGAAGACAATTTCCCATTATTATGGCATTTGCCATGACCATTAATAAATCACAAGGTCAAACTTTCAAATCTGTGGGTATTTTCTTGGAAGAACCAGTTTTTGCACATGGTCAATTGTACGTTGCGTTGTCACGGTGCAAAAATCCACAGGCTATTAAAGTTTACATTGAAAACAATGAAAGTCAAGGTGATTTATTAGAAGATGGACGTATTTTTACTAAAAACATTGTCTACTATGAAGTACTATAACTTTGCAGGATACAAACTAAAGCCATGCAAACATTTTGGAAAAACATTCAAAAATACAAAACAATTGGTTGTTTAATTCAGTCATAATTAATGGAAGTCATGTTTATGGATAATTCGCCTCACAAAATACTTGCCTTGCATTTCTATGAAAAATTATGTTAAAATGTTAAGTCACTATGTTAATGTTTCTAATGTTACAAGTTTAAAAACAATATTTTCAAGTTATTTTATTCAACATATTACAAAGTTCATGTTAAGAGCTCAAGCACCTTTTAAGTCACAATGTAAATATTGTCTGTTATCTTAAGATTACTACCTACATTAATGTTTATCGCCAGTTTATGTGCTCAGTAATGAATTACTTTAATTACGTACGGTTTAAGGAGAGTTTTTACTGTATGCCTTCCTCTACATTCAATGTATATTAAACTTAACAATTATTCTGATACAAATTGCATGTTAATACTGATTAATTTAAAGTTAAACTGTTTTTACATTCAAATGTTAATACTTTTAATTCAAAATTATGTTACAAAATGTATTTACTATGTTCCTGTTTATAATGTTCAAAATTAGACAAATGTTTTGCACAACTTCCAAAGTTACATAAAAAATAAAGTTCAATTTTAAAAATATATACTTTTAACGTTATTGCTTACATATATTTTAAACTTCATGTTAAAATTCGGGACGTTTCAAAAAGTCTTTTTACTTTTTACTTTCCTCTGGATTCTATGTATATTAAAGTGAACAATTCTTTAGATACAAATTTCATGTTAAAAAACCATTACATCAACATTTTACAAAAATACATGTTCATATCACAATACTTACAAGGGTCAAAAAAATATTTAAATAACTAAACAACTTCACAAACATATACATCACATTGCCGTCATTTTTTGACGGGCAAGTCGCTAGTATACTTTATAATTATAAGTGTGTATAAATTAGAGCTGGATAATCTCTGTAAACCATTATGAAATAGGGTTGTGATAGTATATGAATTTCTTCTTTTAATATTATGATAATTATATATATATCTAAAGAAATCTATTGGATTTATTTAAACGGTATATTAAAAGAAAGAGAATAGGATAAAAAAAAGGGGCGGAAAAAAGAAAAAAAGAAAAAGAAAAGGGGGCGGGAGAAAAAAAAAAGGGGGGAAAAGGAAAGAGAGGGGAAGAAAGGGGGAAGAGAGATAAAGAAGCTATAGTACAAGTGTAAAATGAGTCAAAAAGAAAGTAAGCAATTAATAAGGAAACATAATTCAAAAAATAAATCTAAAGATAAAAGGAAAACATTTGAAACAAAATATGTTTCCTCATTTTTATCCCCTAAAGAGAAGGATAAGGATATAATATCAGAAACATCCCAGGTAACTAATTTCTCACAGTTAGATCTCTCCCCAATACAGACAAAATCTAGTGAAACTTCACATATTAAACCTCCCAAAACACCAATTTTAAAAGAGCAAGAACTACTAACAGTGGACATTATGAGAAAGCCTTTTTTTAGAATTCCAACAATCAATAAGAGAAGAATTGTCCCAAGGAATTAAGAACAATACAAAAGGAATTAATTCAGTAAAAAGTCAAATGGATGAATTAGAGAATAAATATGAGGAATTATGGTTAGATAATCAAACAATGGGAAATAAGATTATAAGACTGGAAGAAGAAACTAAATTATTAAGAGCTAAATATAATACACTAGAGGGTTAAACAAGACGAAACAACTTAAGAATATGAGAAGTCTCAGAGAAAATTGAGATGAAAGACTTAAATACATATATTAATACTTTTCTAAATACGTTAGTGAAATTAGAGGGAAACCCTATAGAAACAATATATAGAATTCCTATTCCAGGATATATTCCGAAAGAAACTTCAAGAGATATAATAGTGAGATTACATCAAACCTCCTATAAAGAGGCAATCATGAAAACATCTAGAGAAAAAAAAATATATGATTTTCTCAGATCTTCCTACTGAGACCCTGATTAAGAGAAAATAACTTAGGAAAATAACAAGAATCTTAAGAAATGAGAATATTGTATATAGATGGAATTATCCAGCTAAATTACTTATTATCTATAATAACCAAAGATTTATAATTACACCAGTACAAGAAGGACAGAAACTTTTGGATCATTGAGCAATACCACATAAACCAATTGCCCATTTGAATTTGGAACTAACCCAGAAAAGACATACATGGCAAAGTATAAAATAAACTGAGATCTACTCTATCATGTTTAGGTTCACTTTAAATACTGATAGATTATAAGATAGCAACTAATTATATTAGCAATATTACAACACTTCCTTGAATATAAAGCATTATTAAATGGAACTGATATAATTAAAACATAACAGAAGAATATGGTCATATGGAGGAAGGGAAGGAAAATAGTAAGGGAAAGGGGAAAGAAATGGGACAGAAAATTGTAAAGATAATGTTTATTTATTAAAAATAATTTATAAATGTAAGATTTTAGATAAATAAATGAATCACTAATTAAAAAGAATCATGTATTAAATCACTGGGGTTTATCACTAGACAAGAGTAAATACTTCTTAACACTTAAATATAATTTGGAATTATAAGAAAATCATCACTTTAGCATATAGCATAGAGTTACATTAAAAAATATACACAAAATAAAGAGATTACATTTAGAGGGTAGAAAATAAATGGAGAAGGGGAGAGGGAAGGAGAGAGAACTTTTTTAAAAAATTTTAAATTTTTAAATTTATTTTATTTATTTTTTATTTTATTTTTTATCTCTTGCCCTTCTCCTTCTTCATACCTCTTTCTTCATTTTGGTAGTCCTTCTCTTCCTAACCATAAAATCAATATTTGATGAACCCCACAAGTAATAGAAATATACTGTTTGGTTATTGGTTAGTAAAACAAGTACGGTTTAGTCGACGATCAAGGAAAATAAAAACTACAAAAATGGTAGCAAATATATTTACTTTGCTACCACAAAATTATTGTTTATATTTATGTATTTATGTTTTTAATTGTCTAGTAAATCTTTTCTGGATTTATGTAATTGGAACCGTTTTTGTGGCTGTAATCAAAGAAATGTTAATGAAGAACATGTACAAAGCAACTATGAAACCCCAATTATTGAAGCAAGTATTTGTAGTAGAGGAATAGGAGATAACAAAATTAGAATTTTGAAGTTATATGGGACTTAAATTTATATCTCAAAATGTGAATGGGTTGAATATCCCATCCAAAAGAACAATGGTTATGATTTTTTTCCATGAACTAAATGTAGATGTAATATGTGTACAGGAGACTCATCTCAAAAACAATAATATTCCTAAGTTATCAGATAAAAAGTATAATATAAAACTCTTCTCTGATTATAAAACCAAGTCGAGAGGTGTTTGTATATTCTTTAATAGAAATAAGGTGGTAGAAGAATTTATAGAAAAAGATACAGAAGGCCGTTATGTAATTTGGATAGGCACAATAAATGACCAAATTTATACAATAGCGAATATTTATGCTCCCAATAAGAATCAATATAGATTTTTGAACAAAACAATAAAACACATTAACGATATAGAAAAAGGTAACCTGATTATTTGCTGTGATTTAAATATCTGTCTAGATCCTAAAATGGATAGAAAATCGATACTAAAAACAGAACCAGATAAAATGATGACAAAAATTGCAAACAAAGTTAAAAAGATCCTATTGAACCACAAATTGTATGATAGCTGGAGAGTATTATACCATTTGATAAAGAGTACACCAATTTTTCTAATAAATACAAAACATATACAAGACTGGATTACTTTTTAGTGAATATGAATTTATTAAATAAAATAGATTAGTCCAATAACATGGCTAGACCATGCACTAATAACAATGACTATAGATGATGGTTATAAAATACAATATAATAAAAGACGTAACATTGATGCAACTCTTTTCAAAGGGATGATAGAGAAAAATTGAAAACCGAAATAGAAAGATTTTTTTAAATCAATTAAAACTCTGTAGCTTCACAAACATTACTTTGGAACATGCACAAAGCATACGTGAGAGGTGTGCTTTATGCATGGTCGAAATATAGAACAAAACATAAAGAAAACTCACACAGAGACTTACTTATATAACTTACACAATTACAACAGAAAAATAAACTGTCACCAACAAATACTATAACTTTAGAAATAGCAAAAACACAATTAGCGATTAAAAAGATCCAACAAGAAAAAAATGACAACTTAATATGGTTGTACCAATTAAAGCAACATCACTTAGGTAATAAACCAGGGAAATTAATTGCTAAACAAATAAAGGGAATTAATTTCACTAAAAGAATTGATAAGATAGAAGATGAAAAGGGCATAACGCATAGAAATCCAATAGATATAGGAAAGTTCTTTTTCCAGTATTATAAAACTTTATATAATCTTGAACAAACAGTAGACTTCCAAAAGCCCTCAATTAAACAAATTGAAGAATATTTAAAAAAGATAAAATTACCAAAGATATCAGAAACACAATTAAAAAAATGCAAATGGACATTACAGAGAAATAAATTTACCAAAGTATAAAATCTTTAAAAATTGGAAAATCTCTGGGCCCAGACGGATTTCCTAATATATACTATAAAATATTCTCTTCATCTATAGTGAAATATTTACAAAAAATGTATAATGAAATTAAAATAAATGGGAAAGCACCAGCAGAGACACTCGAAGCAGTAATAATTATAATACCAAAACCTGGTAAAGATCACTCAGAATGTCTTAACTACCGTCCAATATCACTTATCAATACAGATATAAAGATATACGCTAGTATATTAGCTACTCACCTGAATCCGTTATTAAACAATCTAATTAATAAAGATCAAACAGGTTTTATTAAATATAAACAGTCAACTGACAATACTCGAAAATTTCTTAATATAATTGACTTTGCCCATAAAAGGAAAATACCATTAGTAGCTCTATCATTTGACGCTGAAAAAGCATTTGATAGAGTGAACTGGGATTTTATACAACTAGTGTTAGACAAATATGATTTTGGTTCATTTGGATCACATATGATAAAATCACTTTATACATAAACTAATGCATATATACCAGGTGTAGGCTTCAAAACCCACTTGTTTGATTTAAGAAATGGTACTCATCCGGGTTGTCCTATATCACCACTTATATTTGCTTTGATTTTAGAACCATTACTAGAAATGGTTAGAAGTTCTAAACAAATAAAAGGGATAGTTACTGGTTCTATTATAAACAAAGTAACCATCTTTGCTGATGATTTGCTAGTTACAGTTTCTGATCCAATAAACTCAATAGTTACTTTAATTCAAATTATTCTAGAATACAGCGACTTATCTTACTCCAAAGTAAATCTTACTAAGACAGAGGTACTATATACCAATTTATCGAAAAATTATAAAGTTAAACTAAAAGAAAGATTTCCATATAATTGAAGAAATAACCAAATAACACACTTAGGTATTATATTCAATTCAAATCTAAATAATATAGTTCAAAATAATATGGATAGATTACTTTCTCAGGTCGCGCCTATATTAACAAGTTGGAGAGACTTAAACCTGTCATGTAGTGGTAGAATATCATTAATTAAAATGAGTATTCTACCCAAAATATTATACATTTTAAGAATTCCCTTAAAAATTCCAATTAAATTCTTAAAACAATTAAAAAAAAATAATAGATACATTTATATATAGAAATAAAAAAAACATGTATGAAACAAGAAATTATTTAGTGGACTTTTTCTAGAGATGGCCTAGCAGCACCGAATATTATTCAATACTCGAATGCTATTAAATTACTTCATCTTTCAAAATGTACAATAAAAGAAAATAAACCAACATTTTTGCTTATAGAAAATTAGTTAGTTAAAAATATAAACTTATAATATATATACAGGGATATGAAAATAGATAACAAGATTCTTACTAAATTACCACTTATCCCTAGAACTTTAATAAAATGGTGGTTAAATATAATTAAAAAAATAAACGAGTAAAGCTCCAAATACCCCAATACATAAATTGACTTTGAAATTTACCCCTTTCCTAAATATATCATGGGAAGAATGGGGTATGAAAACTCTTAAGGAGAGCCCTTCATAAGGTCACTAAAGTTGTCCTTTAAAGGGAAACATCAAATGTCCCAGTTAGTGCACATATGAAAAGTACATTTAAATAAATACATTTGCAACTAGTTTTTTTTGTTAAAGTGGCAGTGTTAAATAAATGAGCTTGAAAGTTTAAAAAAAATAACTCTTAAGGACTTATTTCAAGGACAAAAATTGAAATCATTTGAACTTATATCTAAAGAATATCAAGTATACCAAATGGTTGTTCTATAATATACTATACACATCGATAACAACTGCAGACTATGGAAAATTAATGAATAGAGAACTAACTGACTTTGAAGTTCTCCTAAATGATATTGATAAGAAGAGTTCAATATCAATATATTATAAAATAATAAAATCCTAGCTAGAAATAAGTAAAACAGATAGGATGGAAAAATGGGAGAGAAAGAGAAATCTTGGAGTATCCTGTTCTACAATTCAGTGGTATAAAAAGTATAAAAAACTCACCCTTAAGAGAAATATATTTTAAACTACTGCAGCGATGGTATATGACCCCAATCAGATTTTAAAAAATTGCCCCTGGAAAAAACCATGGCCATTGTTGGAGATGTGGGAATCAAATAGGAACCCACGAACATACGTGGTGGACTTGTACCTATATTAAAGATTTTTGGACATTATGTCTAACATATATTTCAAAGATTATTAATACTCAACTGGAAATGACTCCTGAGATTGTACTATTTCATATCCTTCCAAGTAAAATTGACTATAGACAAAAAATTTGATTATAAATACTTTAATGGCAGCCAAATGGCTTATAGTTAGATCATGGAATAAACAAGCCTTACCGACTTAGACTGAAGTTATGACCATTGTAGAGAGAAATAAACAAAAAGAATTGGAGTACTTGACATTTTCACATGGTTCGTCAAAAAAAATTAGCTTAAAATGGTCTCTTTGGAAGATATAGGAAGTTATTTAATTATTAACGTTGGAAAGGAATATATTAATAGAAGAGACCGAAAGTATAAAGAATGAAAACAAACAAGAAAAGAAGGATGGGTGCAAACAATCTCAGGAGTTGATAAAAAAAAAACCTACTCCTCTTCTCCATAGAAGTGAACTAAATCATTGATATGCTGAAAAATGTAATCTTTTATGATTCAATGTGAATTATTTAAATTCAACTGTGGTTCCAATTTTGTCTTAATTTTGTCTTTGTTTTTGTTGGTTTGTTGCCTGGATATTTGTAGTTTCGACTTCTTGATGTCATGTAAATGTCTGTAATTTTTGTAATCTTTTTTATATAAATTTTGAAATGAAAATAAAACTTAAAAAAAAAAAATATTTATATATATATATTATGCCACGGGCAAACATTTTACTAATCAAAATCACAATTCCTAAGCATTTGCTTTTGACCCATACACACTAATTTTGTTACTATAATAAACAAAATATTTTTACTTTATATATTGAATTTTTACATAAATATTTGCTTATCTCTTCCAGAATGGGTGTTTGATTAAATACTATATACTAATGAAACTTGTTCATATTGGACAAATACACTGTCAAACAAAACCGACACAGACCTTGAATTGTAGTACTTATAAGATACCAATAAATAATAACTCCAGTGCTTACTGAGGAGATAACAAATATATTGCACATGAGCACATACCTGAATACTGTGTCTGTTCTGAGACTCCTTGTTGGTTCTATCTGGAACGTCTGCTGGATACCATGATATGCATATTCCAGTTGCAATATCCCTCCCAGTATAATGTCTCCAGGCTTGTAAAAACCTCCAGGTTTAACATAGTTTTTTAGCTTGCAGTAAGGATTGAAACTCTTTCCAGCCACAGGGGAAAATAGTAAAACTAAAGACAGTGTTAGAAGGACTTTATTCCTTATCAGTGGCTGTGTCCAGGCGGAGATGATATCAGAACTCTTCATACTGAGACCAGGACAAAACCGTGTAAAAAGATATAAAGCAAAAACATAGAGACTTGTGTGCAGCATTATACGCTGGTATTTAGTCATTGTAATAAAGGAGTTCTTTATTATGAATAATTTGCGCACCTCACTGACATTAATGCAAAATAAAATTATATGAGACTGATATCTGTGTTCAGTACCCTACAATTTCTCTCATTTAGAAAACTTAAAGAATAAAGCTGTGCACATAATAATAAGACTTTGACTGTGCATACAGATAATAGCATAGCTGCCATTAATCATCAGATCTGTGCTCGATGTCAGCCGTGAATATACGTTTTGCATCCAGAATCCTTTGTTTATATAACAATCCAACATATTAACCTCTATAATTGTCGGTCGGTAATTACATTTCTACAGGTTATTCTGAAACAAATCATAAGTCTGATGTAATAACTATCAGTCACACAGTTCATGTTCCCGTGAGTGCTACATCCACATCATTTATTACATTTGTGGCTGAATATTTTCAACACTCCACAGGGAAGATAAATTGGTTTTGCTCCAAGGATTGCTCAATATTTTTGGTAGATTCCACAAAAGGAAAACTCTTTACAGACATCTCACAAAATAGACGCCGTTGTCATCTGCTGTGAATTTGTGTAATGACATTAAAGGGACAACACAAACTCCTTAGAATTAAGGGGACACAACAAAGGTAAACAACACATATAAACTCATATAATTTCAGTGTGCTTATTCAAACATGTTATGCAGAAATATAACATAAATGAGCTGTTGGGTCTCATCTCTTGGTAATGGACTTAGCACTGCTCCCATCTGTAATAATTATGTAGAGAAAACACAACTGAAATATGAGCTGAAGACTGACCATAATATGAGTATTACATTCAAGGAAGATAGTGGAAAGGAGGTGCAGGTTCAGAGGTGGGGAAAGGATATAAATGAAAGACAGCTCATGTAAGGTATGATGAGATATCAGAGTCCATGGTCAGGTAGCAGGCAATGAGATCCCTGTAAAGAAAAGTAGTATGGCTACCAAGGAGAATGAGGTGTCCAGGAGGTTTCAAAGGTGTTATGTCTAAGGATCTAACTATGGATCAGTTGGTAGCTCTCCAGGCACAAATCAGACTGGAAATCCAAGCAGAAAAAAAAGGTGCCTGCTTGCCCCTCCCCGGTGCCTGTAGAGGTCTGTAGTCCAGTAAAAGCCCAGCTACAGGCGATTAGCACTGCCATGAATAGGGACTGGAACAAGGGTCCAAGGATGCTGCACTGATAGAAATTTTGATCCAGCAAATGTTTCAGCTGTAAGCCAGGTATATGAAGCTGCTGGAGAAGGCAGGCCATGGTACGATCTATCTCAAGAAGGTGGAAGGAGCCCTGCCAACCAGATGAGGATGAAGACGATGCATTTTGGTACCAGGAGGCCCTGCAAACATCCAGCTGTTTGTAGTATTGTTTGCCCTCAGAGAGCACTAAATATTTGGAAAGTGTTGTTCTGGAAGGGGGCACGGAGGTTATTTAAAGGCTGTACTATAATGGAAAGTGGAAGGCCTGGGATTAAGCTACCAGGATACTGGGTTCTTGGAAGAACCAACCATGCACTGTGAACCAGCAATGGGGCTCCAGCTGATAACCACTGTCCAAGACCAATAAGAAATAACTACAGGTCGAAGGGTACAAGCTAGGGAAAAATACTGCAACCCAGTGCTTCCCTTGGAGTTGCTTCCTAAGCTACAATTTGTCTTTCAACTATGGACATGTTTGGACTATTGGTTGCCCAAGACAAGGACTTGCACCTGGATTAAGTGCCACAGCATGCCAGCAATCATCTGATAAATATGCTCACCAGGATGCTGCATTTAGAAGGGGGAGCAGTTGATATGACCAGATTCTTTGGGTCAAGGGGTGAGCCTTTTGGACCTCACTTTTATCAGTCATAATCAGTCAAAAACCCTCTCAGACAGGGCTCAATTCAATTGGGTCTGTACAATTTCATATGGGATTAATACAACGGATCTCTGACATGCCCAGAAGACCACTGGACTTTGGAGTAGGCTGCCATTGGTTAATATGGTTGTAATAAATATTTGTATCTTGTTATAGATTTAAGTTTTTCCTTAATGTGTTCAATTGTTTATTTTGTTATTGATAATTTAAGTTAACCACCCTTATACTTATTAATTATATATACAAATATTGGTGTTGCTCATTCCTTTCAATTGGTATTATCACAGAGTAAATATTTAAAGTGAAAAGCAAATACCATCACTTTCTGCAAATTACAGGTATTAACACATCACACTGTCAAATACTTAAAGTACCAATGTAGTTTGTAAAAACTGTGCATGCTTGTTACAAAATAACTCTAACAAGATAAAACAAAATTATTTGAGTGTATATGTAAGGCCAGAATATAAAAGTGTTTTTGAGAATATCTTTTAAATTAGCTAGGTCTGCCAATATCTTGCGGGATTCAATATTGGAATGCCAGTCTGTCTGTAGCTTGAGAAGAAGAAGCTCTTTTGTCGATATAAAGTGACAATCTCCGAAAAAAGCTAAATATAGATCTTTGTCTATTTTCTAAATACACTGTTCCTTTTACTCCTGTAACGTTTCCATTTAGAAATAAAGGCATACTGTTTGTCATCAATAAATCAAAATTGAGTATACTAGTTAAAAATAATTACTGTAGTTATTCATTTTAAACCATGTATATAGGCTTGGCTTCACGAACAAAGATATAAAAGGGGTATCTACATCTATAGGCTCTCAGGTGGCTGAGGAGGCCAATGCGGGATAGGCAGCTTTGACCACAGTGGTTACACAGGAAGGTTTGTTCTTGGTTGAGTGCTGTAGTGACACCATTTTTTCTTTTTTTCCTTTTGTCCTCAAGACCAGCCTTTCCTGTAGTCTCAAAAGAGGAGACAGCCTGGTGTATGGTACTTCTCTATGCCTTTCGGTCTGAAGCGAAGGTGGACCATCAACGATGGTCAATATGACAGGCATCAAGGGACTGTTTCAGTGAGTCTTGTACCTCTTCTTCGGCCCTCCTCTGTAATGATTGCCAGTGGTGAGCTCACTATATAGCACAATCTTTGGAAGTCAATCATCCTCCATCCTAGATATGTGTCCTGTCCAGCGTAACTGCTTCTTCAACAGTATAGCCTCAATGTCTTTGACTCCTGCCTGTTCTAGGACTTCAGTGTTGGGATGTGGTCATTCCGGTGAATTTAAAGGATGGTGCGGAGGCAACGTTGATGAAAATGCTCAAGAAGTCATAGGTGGTGACGGTAGGTAATCCACGACTCAGAACCATATAGAAGGGTGGTCAGCACACAGCCTTGTGCACTTGTTCAGATGCTTGTTTTTACAAACCCTTTTATATAACTTGCCAAATGCACTATTTGCCTTTTCCAGTCTGTTGTAAATTTTTTAGTCAACCTTTGTGTCCGAGGAGATGATGCAACCCAGGTAGGTAAACTGTTGGACTGTTTTCAGCTTAGACTCGCTAATAGTGATGTGAGGAGAACAGTAATCTTCCTGAGGTGTGGGCTGGTGGAGAACTTCAGTCTTCTTCAAACTGACTTCTAAACCGAAGAGCTCGCCAGCCTCGGCGAAGCAAGATGTCGCCGTATGGGAAACAATGGCAGCATTGTCGGCGAAGAGCAGCTCTCGAACAAGTCGTTCCACTGTCTTGGTGTGGGCCTTTAGTGGCCTCAGGTTGAATAGACTGCCATCTGTGCAGAATCGGATGTAGAGTCCATCCACATAATGTTTGTCATCAATAAACCAAAATTTAGTACACTAGTTAAAAATAATTACTTTAGTTATTTATTTTAAACAGTGTATAAATGCTTGTATATTATCAAGCCCAGAATGCAATAGAGAGAACATATGTATATCTACTATGTATTACAGAGAACATTATATTTGCGTGATCCAACATTACTGTACTTACCCTACGCTTACTTTAATTATTAATATCCATATATAATTTTTGATCACATAGTAATTTTAATGAAACTTTGTCAACTTGTGAAGCTTTTATACTGTATTATACATTCACCCTCTCCCCACCCCTCCTGTTCACATCTCCACATTTGTTTTTACCAATTATCTTCATATATGTATATGAACTGGGCCAGTCACTCACCTCTGTCTGTCATTTCAGCATCCCTCCATGCCCCCACTCTCATAATGTATAGAAAGCCACAAGACTTGTTCAGTCAGAATCACCTGCTACAA
This sequence comes from Discoglossus pictus, assembly GCA_027410445.1. Taxonomy (NCBI): domain Eukaryota; kingdom Metazoa; phylum Chordata; class Amphibia; order Anura; family Alytidae; genus Discoglossus; species Discoglossus pictus. The sequence goes on from CM050164.1 coordinate 475,378,054, forward strand.
ACAAATTCATAATAATAAAAAGAAATAGTGATAAAAAATCTTAGCTACTCACCCACCGCATCCATTATGATAAACCTTCCCTCACTCTTTTTTCCCACTCCAGCATTTATATTACTATACAGTGCCTTGCAAAAGTCTTCACCCCCCTTGGCTTTTTCATGTTTTGTTGCCTCACAATCTGGAATTAACATGGATTGTTTGAGGATTTGCATCATTTAATTTACAGAACATGCACACAACTTTGAAGATGTTTTTTTTTTTATTGTGAAGCAAACAACAAAGTGGAAAAAATAACAGAAAAAGTAAATGTGCATAACTATTCACCCCCTTAAAGTCAATACTTTGTAGAGCTACCTTTTGCAGCAATCACGGCTCCAAGTCACTTTGGATAAGTCTTGCCAATTCTTACCACTGGGATTTTTGCCCATTCCTCCTTGCAAAACTGCCCCAGCTCCTTTAAGTTGGATGGTTTGTGCTTGTAATGAGCAATCTTTAAGTCTGACCACAGATTTTCTATTGGATTGAGGTCTGGGCTGTGACTAGGCCATTCCAACACATTTACATGTTTCCCCTTAAACCACTCAAGTGTTGCTTTAGCAGTGTGTTTGGGGTCATTGTCCTGCTGGAAGGTGAACCCTTCATCCTTGCCTCAAATCCCGCACAGAGTGGTACAGGTTTTGCTCAAGAATATCTCTGTATTTAGCACCATCAATCTTTCCCTCAACGCTGACCAGTTGCCCAGCCCCGGCTGCTGAAAAACATCCCCATAGCATGATGCTGCCACCACCATGTTTCACTGTGAGGATGGTGTCCTTTGGGTGATGTGATGTGTTGGGTTTGAGTCAAACATAGCGTTTTCTTTTATGGCCGAAAAGTTCAATTTTAGTCTCATCAGACCAGAGCACCTTCCTCCATACATTTTGGGAGTCTTCCACATGCCTTTTTGCAAACTCAAAACGTGTCAGTTTGTTTTATGCTGAAAGCAATGGCTTTCTTCCTGCAGCTCTATGAAGCGTACAGCTTATTGTTGTCAGATACTCCAGTCTCTGCTGTGGATCTCTGCAGCTCCTCCAGGGTTTCCTTAGGTCTCTGTGCTGCCTCTCTGATTAATGTTCTCCTTGCCAGTTCGTGAGTTTTGGTGGGCGGGCGTCTCTTGGAAGGTTTGCTGTTGTGCCATGTTCTTTCCATTTGGATATGATAGATTTGATGATGCTCCTGAGGATCATCAAATATTTTGGATATTTTTTTATAACCTATGACTTGTACTTCTCAACAACATTGTCCTTTACTTGTTTGGATAGTTCATTGGTCTTCATGGCAGTGTTTGGTTAGTGGTGCCTCTTGCTTAGGTGTTGGAGCCTTTGGGGCCTTTCAAAAAAGGTGTGTATATGTAATGACAGATCATGTGACACTTAGATTGCACACAGGTGGACATCATTTCACTAATTATGTGACTTCTGAAGGCAATTGATTGCACCAGAGCTTTTTATGGGCTTCATAACAAATGGTGTGAATACATATGCACATGCCAATGTTATGTTTTCTATTTATAAAAATAGTTTTACGTATATATTTTCTCATTTAACTTCCCCAACTTAGACTATTGTGTTCTGATCATCACATCAAATTCAGATAACAAAGCATTAAACTTAAGGCTGTAATGTAACAAAATAGGTAAAAAGTCAAGTGGGTGAATATTTTTGTAAGGCACTGTAACTATCATATCTTAGGCTAATCATTTTCCCCCACCTTCATCTAATCTACTTCCTGTGCCTACACACTGTGTCACGCTCCTCTCCCTCCTCCAGTCATAATCTCATCCCTTCCCTAACACTCATAAGCAGAAACACTACTATAAGTCCCACTCCTATCTTCTCTCAGTCCTTTTTCTCCTGGCTCCTGGAGACATATCCCCTAACCCAGGCACCTTACTCATTTCCCCCTTCTGTCAGCCACTCTCTGCCCCAAAGGCAGCAAACACTCAAAACACCCAGAATTTGATGCCCATCACTTGTAACAATCCTTCTACTCTACCCTTCTACTGTGCCCTCTGGAATGCACTTTCACTCATGACCTATTCATTACCAACTCGATAAATCTACTGGCTTTTACTAAAACCTGGCTCTTCTCTTCAGACACTGCCTCCCCCGCAGCACTCTCTCATGTTGGTTTTCACCTCAGTCACACTGTTAGACCTGGGAACAAACAAGGTAGTGGTGTGGGTGTTTTCTTTCCACTCGCTGTTCATTTCACCTCATACCCCCGTCCCATCCCTCCAATTCTCATCCTTTGAAGTTTATACTACCCGCCTCTTCTCACCTATCTCTCTGTGTGTTTCTGTGATCTATCGCCCACCAGCACCACCCTCTCGATTTCTTGGTCACTTTTCCGCCTGGCTTTCTCTCCTCTAACATTCTTTCACTTATACTTGGCAATTTCAATATTGCCATCGACACTCCCACCTCCCTAGCAGCCAGCGATCTGCTTGCACTCATCTCCTCCCTCTACCTCTCACAACTAACAGAGTCCTCAACTCCCCATGCTAGACACTTTCTAAACCTTATCTCAGCACCACCTCCAACCTAGTCGTCCACCCACTCCCTCTATCTGACCACCACATCCTTACCTTTAACCTCTCCACACCTTACTCTCACCACCTTTCTTCAACCCCTGCCACCATCACTCACAGAAACCTGCTAGCACTTGACCCTCCACACCTCTCCAATGTGCAACAACCCCTTCTCAGCTCCATTACCAACCTCAACTGCCGTAACACTGCCACCTCACACTACAACTCTAATCTTTCTTCCACCTTGGTTTGTGGTGCTTGTATCCAACTCTGACAAGTTAAACAACACCAGGTAATAAAAATATAGCAATATTTATTATACTTAGATTTGGTTAAACACACAAGGCTGAGGGACTCCACCGAATCAATCGACTCAGCAGCTTAGCAGGAGAGAGATAGAAAGTGAGGCTCAGAGCTTGCATAGAGGTTTCAAGGTTACAGAGAGGGAGAGTCCGTGCAGCACAGCTAGGTCCCCATATTTATAGCAAATCATAATCAGGAAGTTCTAGAGATTATTATTGTACATTTTTGTTAAATAAAAAAGCCTTTGGTCGCCATGACAGGGAGTAGTCCTCAGTTGGACAAGTCACTCTCTTTGATACAGACTTACACTCTCCTCCACCCACCATCTCCTCCCGTCCCTTCCTGTCTCATGGCTGAAGACTTTTTATTCATCAAACTTGAAAACATCCGCAATGAACTTCTCCTCTCATCGTGGCTCACACGTCTCGTCTACAACCGCTTTATCAGCTTTATTTCCTCTAACTCACTTCTTGACACTTTCCAATCCAGCTTTCTGCCCCAACACAAAAGAGACAGCTCACACAAAAGTCTGAGACACCTCACACAAAAGTCATTCGAGCCACTGCTTTCTCGTTTTTCTCATCATATCTACAAGATTGAACATTTAGCGTCTCCTTATCTGGCACCTCTTTTCCTCACCCTCTGTCTGTTGGTATACCACAAGGCTCAACACTAGGCCCCCTCCTCTTCTCCATCTATACATCCTCACTTGGTACCCTAATAAACTCTTTTGGGTTTCAGTATCATCCCTATGCAGATGACTCTCAAATCTGCCTCTCAGCACCAGATATATCCCCCAATCTTCTAACACACGTCTCCAACTGCCTCTCTAGTATATACTCTTGGATGTCCTCCCACCATCTCAAACTCAACATGTCTAAGATCAAACTACTAATCTTTCCACCCTCTTCAACTCCTCACAACTCTCTCTCTCTCTCTCACTGTCAACAATGCCATCATCACTCACACCTCCCAAGCTCATTGCCTTGGAGTTCTACTGGACCCCGCCCTGTCTTTCATCCCTCACATACAGTCACTAACAAAATCTTGCCTTCTCTATCTAAAAAACATTTGCAAAATATGCCACTATCTTACATAAGTCACAACTAAGATTCTAATACACTCTTTCATAATTTCTCATCTTGACTACTGCAACTCGCTTCTTGCTGGCCTGCCCACCACTCGTCTTTTCCCACTTCAATCCAAAATGAATGGCTCTGCTAAACTCATCTACACAATGTTCAGTATGACCAGCAGCACCTCTCATGACTTACTAAGCCCTCAGCAACAGAGCACCCACTTACATTTCTGGTCTCATGTCCAAATACTCCCCCACTCACCCTCTTAATTCTACTAACGACCTTCTTCTTTTTACAACTCTTGTTACCTCCTCTCACTTCCACCTTCAGAACTTTTCTTGTGCTGCCCCTATCCTCCTGCCTCAGAACCTTCAAAACCTCACTAAAAACAATTCTATATAAAGAAGCCTAACACCTTCCATCTTGACATGCACAACACTTCTCTCACCCTCCTCTACCACACACAAAACCTTTAGATTTTAAGTCTGCAAATTTTTAATCTCGCATGGTGCTTTGGGGAAAGCACTATGGGCACTAGATTCCAAGTTCAAAGACAGGGCCCATGTATATTTTGTAATGTGTTAATGTTGAATTTGTCTTTGTCTGTAACTTAACTTATGTATCGAGCTACAGAATATGTTGGGCTAAAAGGGGTTTCTCTCAGAGTGGGTTATCATGTCCACATGACTAACCTATTAAGATAAGTTTGTTCTCTGATTGAGCAGCTCTATTTTGGTTTTTGTTTATTTAAATGACCCTTAGGGATTAGTCTCAGCTCACTGTGCCTTAGGGAGCTATCAGCTACACCTCACTGACGAGGCACAATGAAGGCCGAAACATACGTCTGGGGTTTGCTGTTTCTCCTGTTCAGGGTACAATTGCCTGGTATTTCGGGGCTGGATCACTCTAGTGAATGGGACCAGACTGATATACTACAGGATATTTCTCCTTGTGAAGGGCACACGTGAGCTAAAAGAGGTTGCTCTCAGGGTGGGTTATCATGTCCACTGAACTAACCTATTAAGGTTAGTTTGTTCTCTGATTTAATGTGTAGGACTTAGCGCTCATCTCTCAAAGCCTCGCAAAGCGAGGCGACATGTTAAACCTGGACACTTAGCTGACGCTAGCCTCGTAAAGCGAGGCGAGTTGTTTAAATACGCGACGCAGGACTTAAAAAAAAAAAATATATGAGAAGATGCAAAAATTTACGAGATTAGTGGACGAACAAAAAACCCATAAAAAACACTAAATACACCAAAAAAAAATATATAAAAACATCACAGACAGCATGGGGCCACAGCCAGGACATCTGTGAGTGAAGTGGAATGGGAATTTAACTCGATTAAGACGGTTTTCACCACTCGAAAATTGACTAAGCAAGGAAATAAATGGCCGCTGAAAAAAATGAGAACGAGGCTACACAACCCCGGTCTGTGCAAAACACTGCTAAACGGAGAGCACTTTGCACATCACACTACGACCTACAAAATATACTATTACAAAAGCCGGAAAATGCTAACGAGACGCGTACCACATTTATAACATTACGACTATACAATGCCACTTTACACAATAAACCAGCGGCTTTACCTCGTGCACGCAGCCTATTTAGAATGCACAGTTCAAACATTCATTACACTTTATAAGAAGGGCACTAACACTCACAAATGTATATTCTATGCAGAGGTGAAATATAAACAGATTGTTAGCTCTTCAGCCTATTGCATTGTTGCATATATCAATTATAAATAATTAAAGTATATTAATTTGCTGAATAAATCATTAATTATTAACTACATATACATAGAAATATATATCTCTCTCAGAGGACCAAAAGTACACTACTGGAGAGGTTCGCAATAAGCGCCGAAGGCGCTCATTGCGAGGCATGCGATGAGCGGCAAAGGCGCTTAGTGCAAGCCTCGCAATGAGGGCCGAAGGGCCTGAGGCTTGCAATGAGCGCCAAAGGCTCTCATTGCGTGGCATGTTATGAGCGCCAAAAATACTCAGCGCAAGCCTCGCATTGAGTGCTGAAGGTCCTCACAGTACAAAACGGGTTAAATTATGTCTCAGCATTCCCATGGCTTCAAATTTTCTTGCCCGGTCATTTTTGACAGGCAAGTCGCTAGTAATAATAATAATAATAATAATAATAATAATGTGTATGTTATTATATAAGTACTATGTTACAGAGAAGAATATTATATGTGTATGTTACCAATACGTTCCCATATTTTCTGATTCTGTATATTAAATTTTCAGATATAACAGCACATAAGGTGATAAACTGACAGTTGGAATCGAGAGTTGTAAAACAGTTACTGTCTTGTGAGTTTCAGGTGGAGTAAAGACTGAAGAAAAGTAATTGTTGTTGAGCTTGAGGTAGCCCCTCTGAGCTACCTGAAGCTCATGTTCATTCTTCAATGATCTCATCTATCCATCTTAACCTCTGTCTCCCCTTCTTCGAGGGATTTTAATCTTTGCAAGCATCAGAGTCTTCTCTAGGGATTCCTGTCTTCACATGATATGTCCAAAATATTTGAGGTTCGCCCTCATGACCATACAGTTTGTTGTGATTTCCTGTAGTACCAATGTATTAGATCAACTTGTAGTCTAAGGGACTCTAAGCAGTTTTTCAGCAACACCGCAATTCAAAGGCATCAATTCTCCGGTTCTCAGCCTTCCTTATGGTCCAGCTCTCACATCCGTATGTTACTACTGGGAATATCATACTTTTTACTATGCAGAACTTTGTTGATAATGTAATAATAAGCTCTTGGATCCCAGGAAAATAAAATCTGTCCCTTGCTCCCCGTCTTATTTGCCAGGAACTGAGATTTACAATCGCCATGATATTCTTCTTTTTAAAGTTGAACAGCAGACCAGCTTTTGTTCTCTTTGCTTTTACCTTCATCAATAGGTCCTTTAGTTACTCCTCAATTTCAGCCATCAGAGTAGTATCTGAAGTTGTTGCAATATTGATTCCAGCTTTCGATTCATCCAGCCTAGACTTATGCATGATACACTTGGTGTATAAGTTGAATAAATAAGTTGACAATATATAACCTTGTCGCTCCCCTTTCCCAATCTTGAACCATTTGTTGCTCCATGTTTAGTTCTGACCATGACTTCTTGGTCCATATACAGATTTCCTCAGGAGGCGGGTCAGATGATCTGGTAATCACATCTGGAACTGTCTTGCTTTCTCTATTATCCTGCAGACATTTAATCACTTGTGCCTCTTCCTCTGTAGAACTTGGCACCTCTGGTAGTTTCCAGTCAATATAGTGTTGAAGCTGAACTTGTAGGATCTGAAGCATTACCTTGCTTTCATGTAAAATGAGAGCAATTGTTTGATAATTGGAGCAATCTTTGGCACCACCTTTTTTGGAATTAGGATAAAGACTGACCTTTTCCAGTCTACTGGCTAATCTTGCATTTTCCAAATTTGTTGGCAGAAGGCAAACAACCCTTTCACAGCATCATCTTGTAGGATTTTGAATAGTTCAGCTGTTATTCTGTCAGCCTTGTTATCAGCAAGACATCATAGGGGCTACCTAACTTCACTTATCCAAGATGTCTGGCTCCAGCACATTGGATAAACTATTAAGGTCATCACTGCTGTTATGATTCTACCTCTATCTATCTTGATTATATTCCTGCCACCTTTTCTTTATCTGATCGGCTTCTGTTAGATCCCTACCATTTGATTTTCTGACTTCCCTGCTGTGACCTGCCCATCTTGGGTGAACTTACACTGTATAGCTGATAGCTTTATTGAAGTACACAAGCTCCTTCACCATGACAAGGTATTGATCCAGAAGGGGGCCTCAAGTTGGTACCTGCTTTCCTGTGGTAATGTTGGTGTGCCCTGGTAATTATTGTCCTGATACTGGTCCATATAAAGGACCTCACAATTATACTGGGTAGGATTGATGTAGGATCATGACACTGGTGTTCCTGTGATCCAGTGGTCTTGTGTACCAGCTCCTGTCCAGCATTTTCCAAGAGGATGAATGCGACATACCCCCAAACAGATCTGGAACAACATCCTATCTGGAGTTCCAGAGCATTGCCAGGCTAGCTGGCTTGGTTCCATTGACAGGGTAGCAAACACGCTGATTCAGCAGCTCTATATCTGCTCCTGAGGCTCCCTTGCTTCTCATGAAAGACAGTGTGCTGTGATCGTTTGCTCCTTAGAAGTGATGACAAGCAAGTGGAGTATGGAGTTCTTGACAGAAGTGAAGGAGTTAAAACTTCCGAAGAACTCTTAATTGGAGCAACTTCCCTTTAAAAGCCTGGAGAGCAGACATGGAAGGGAGGTGTGGCTGGCTAGGCTCTGTGCAGGTTGTGGGCTGCTGTCAGAAGCAAGCCCAGAGTGGAAGGTGATCCGGTGTGGAAGTACAGTGAAGTTTGTGAACTAACCTGTAAAGGATCGCCTCATTACTGTTACTGGGAGTACGGGGACTACAGCAAGTCGTGTGAGCTGGAAGAGTGACTACAGACTCAGGAGGTTAAGGTACAAGGAAGCCCAGTAAGTGAAGGGGATTAGTGAGGATTCCCAGGCAGAGTTTGCCTTAAAGGCCTAAGCACAGTTGTAGCTGACGTATTATGCCCCAGGGAAGAAGTGGAGTAGAAGACAGAAGTTAATACAAGTGAGTTTGTGTTATGCAAGGGTCCCTGGGGTGAAGCATACGGGAGAGAAAGAAGGGCCCTATGCTTCACCCGCAACTGTGTTCCAGAGAGGAGCTGTGTCCCAGAGAGGAGCTGTGTCCCAGAGAGGAGCTGTGTCCCAGAGGTTGCTGAAGGTGGCAACAGTAAAGAGTCTATTGGTTTCCTGGCCACCAGGTGGCACTTTACCAGAACAAGAGACTGTTCGCAACCTGGCCCCAAGGTGGCACTTTACCAGAACAAGAGACTGTTCGCAACCTGGCCACAAGGTGGCACTCTCACCAGTCTCAAAGACTAACCGTATCCTGGCCACAAGGTGGCAGTCTCCCAAGTTTAAAGGACTGTTTACAACCTGGCCACAAGGTGGCATTCTCCCACCTCGCGGAGAAGTAGTTGGTTATTTTCCGTTATTTTAAGCAGAGCTACTGCTACAGCTGTTATTTTCTTTCTGTAAATAAACTAATTTGCTGCACTTTCATGTCAGATTCAGCCCTTTATTCAAGAAACCACCGCTATACGCGGCCGTCCTGATCACAGTGCTCATATCCCCTTACTTGATCATGATGCAAGAATCCTCGCTAATGGCAGTTGGAGGCCACATGGAGGCTAAAGTGTTTAGTTGCAACAATCTGGTGCCAGTGGAGGGATTGACACTGCAATCGGCAGAGCCCAGGGCTATAGTATAACAGACGAGGAGATTGCAAGAATGTCAGTATCCCAAAGTGAGTATGAGGATAAGGTACACCGTAGATACCCACTCCAGACAAGCAGACTGTGGTCTACCAGAACTGATGGTGACAATAAGAAGCTTCTGCACCTGAAGGTTGAAGTGATCTCCACCTAAGTAGCCACTGGACTAACAAATCTTTCCCCCTGCAGCCCATGTCTCTATTGTATTCTCAGCAGGCCTTTGCTTTTAATACTTGGAACTCTGGGGAAAAACCCTGTCCCCAAATCCTTAATGGATCCCAACAGTTTCCCCTACCAAGTCTGGGGTTTAGGGAGCCTGTTTGGTCCCATAGGTGATGATGCTGGACAGGGTACTTGTTTGGTGGTTGAATAGGGTCCTGGTCCAGCACCAATGGAAGACTCCTTCTGCAAAGGGAGATTGTATGGGAGCTGCATAGCTGTCTCACCTGTATCTCTGCTTATTGGAAGAGAGAAAAAGAGACTTTATTCTAAATGAATGCTGGGAAGTAGTGGCATAATTTGAGCTTGTGCTGCCCGAGGCTGTCCTGTGTTTGCCTAATGTATTCCATCAGTTTCCCCTCTCACTCTCTCTTCTGTATCTCCCTCACTCCCTCTTTCTTTCTTCCTGCTTCTGTTTCTCCATGAATGTAGAAACTGGGGGGGGGCTCGGGCGGCGAAGATCGGGGGATAAATCCCAGACCCCATATTTTTTTATGTATGTATGTATTGTGACACGGATGGCCATTTGCCGCAGGAAATCTTTTTGACAAAAGGTTCCGCAACACAGATTTATACTGCAGGAGACTTGTTAATTTGTAGGGCTCATAAACAAGGGTTATAAGTAAAAAAAAAAAAAAAAAAAATCTACATAAACATTCTTACTAAACATACAGGAACACCCTGACTACAAAAGGCAGCTTCTCTGCTCCGGATAAATTATAATTCATAAAGAAAACAAATTAATCCAGTTGTGTTACTTCCAGCAGAAGTTCTTGTGGATTATATATAACAGTCTCTGCTATGTGGGATAGTGCCACCTTGTGGCCAGAATACAAATAGTCTCTTATAATTGGTATAGTGCCACCTTGTGGCCGGGGCACCAAATAGTCTCTTTATTATCAGAAGTCTTTTACACGTCTTTAAATAAGCAACAGCGGATGAAGCATAGGGCCTGCCCTTCTCTCCCATATGCTTCACCCCAGGGACCCTTTGATATTGCAATAGTAACTAACTGCAAATTAACAAGACAAGCACTCAGCCTCTTCAATGGGGTATAATAAGTCTGGTACCTTCATTCAGTGCCTCTGACAGCTCCACACTCACCTAGACATATTAGGCAATTCTGCCTGGGAATCCTCAGTATTCACTTCCCTTACTTGGTGTCTTTGTAGTTTAACCTCCTGAGTCTGTAGTTACTCTTGCTGTCATCTCTGTTCATCCAGCGACTGCAAACAGCACACACAGCGACTACAAGCAGCCCCCAGTAAACAAGGTGATCTCCTTCAGGTTCCACACAGGACCAGCCAGCAAGCTACTCTCTGTGGCTTGCTCTGGCTGCTTAGCAGCAGCACACAACCTCGGCCAGAGCCTAATCAGCCACCCCTCCAAATGTCTGCTTTCCAGGCTTTAAAGTGAAGTTGCACCTGCACCAATTAGGAGTTCTTCAGGAGTTTAACTCCGTCACTTCTGTCAAGAACTCTTTACACTACTTTCCTTGGCACCATCCTCTAGGGGGCAAATAGTCACATACCCTCCCCCTTAGCTCAACAACATGGTGTTGATCGACATGCCGAGAGGCCGGAAATTCGGTACACCACAACCACATTCCGTAGAAGGCACTGTAGCTCTCGTGGAGAAACCCCTGCATCCTGTAGAGCAACTCACCACTCAAGAACTCTTTTCCATGCAAAACATTCCTCCTCTGTGCCATCTGCATTGAGGTATGAGGCTGAGATTAAGTGGCCACTTGTAAATACATCTTCTCTCTATCCTCACATTATACTACACAGCAGCTCACAAGGTCTGTCACTACCGCCTGGAACACCATGGCACGCATCTCATCCGGAACAATGAAGAAGTCCCCTGTTTCAAGAAACAAGGCTTGAGATACTTCACAAATCAATTTCCAGTGATTTCTTCCAAGGTGTCTTCTATGGGTAGCCCCCAGACTTGTTAGCCATCCTTCACATCAGGACATAGCTGGATACTGATAATATTTCCAAGCTGCACTCTCAGGTTGTTTCCTACAACTCTATTCTTCCAGATCTTCTCATCTGAGCAGGTGTCATCTGAAAGAACAATACATAGAGCTTCTCGTCTCCTTTTCCCTTTCAGAAGAACCATGTCTGCTTGGAACAATTGAAGCTTAGCCATCTTAACCTGAGATGGCAACACCATGCTGTTATTCTCATTGATCCTGTCATCTACAATGAACCAATTTCAACATTGTTGTGGAGAGGTAATCTGTTTTGGAATCGGAGCCTGAGGTCCTGGTCCAGCCTGACTGGTCTCTTTAGGTTTCTCCCTATCACGTGCTGGTGTCTCCGCACTCCCTAAGTACTCAGAGTTCTCCACTTCTGCCAGTCCTAAGTCCATCCCACAAACCACTTCTGGGCAACTCCAGACACTTTGATTCTCTTTGAAGCTTTGGACTAGAGCGTTTTGTTTTACACTAAGGATCAGGACTTCTTTATTCACTAGAGAACTATAAAGCTTCTGCGCCTCATCTTGCCTACGGACATCTTTCTCATTCTGTGCTTTTAGCTTGGATAACGTATGGGGTTTATCTTTTTCTCTCTCCAACAATTCCACATTACTCTGTGGTTCCTCTAATGTCTCTAGATGGGGGTTGATGTCTGCCTCAGGTAACAACTGACTCTCTAGTACCAGTCTGTGTACCCCTTGGACAAGCTCTGGGACATTCTGAGCTGGTTGTGCTCCTTTCTTCAGTAGTTTAGGTAGAGTCTCCAAATCTCTCTTATTAGGCTCCCCATCTTCATTATTATAGTTGTCATGAGATGGCAACTGTTCAGGCTGTTTTGCTTCAAACTTTCCTCCCAATTAATTTTGCAGTGCGGCAAGCTGTCTGGTGCCAAGGATTTAGGCGGAGAGATAATTTGACTCTTCCTGTTCCAGGTGGTCCCATTGACTGCCTGGAAATTCTCACCAGACTCGATCAGCTTCCTATCGCCATCTTGTTTCTGTTATGGTTTCCTTACTAGACTCCACCAGCATATCCCTTCCCAGAGTTGCGTCTACCTCTTGGATATGCACCTCAAAGGTCTCATGGTTCGAACCGGGCATCCTCAATATCATGGTGCCTCCAATTGTATAAGGTCTGCGTCTCTCTAACTCTAACTATATTTGGCAGCTCTGCCACCCTTTCTTCATCCTTCTGTCTCTCGGGTACAAGTTCCTTCACTATGTTATGCATATGAGTTTTCTTTGGACATAGCTCTGTGTTTAACACAACATCTTGCGTATACGGTTCCGGAAGATCAGGGTTAGTCTCTTCTGGACATGCATCACCCTGTTCCAACCGTATCTCCTTGTCAGGCGGATCGTTCATCCTCTGCTCTTGTAGTTGGGAGCATAGATCTTTTACTTGGCTGTGCCAAGTTTGTTTGTTCGGCTCCCAATTGAGACACTCTTCCACCTTCTCTTGTGTCTCCCTATTAGAGCGATCGATCATATTCTTAGCTGCACGGATAGTGAGGAGATCTTGCTTCTCCTGTATGTCCTTTTGCTACAGCTTCTGCATATATTCCTCTTTCAGTTTCTGCATGGTATCTTCCACTGCTCCCATCTAAACACCTGGGTCTTCTTCCAATAGGACACTCTGTTGTCCTCAAGTGCGGTCTCCCCTCCATTCAGGAATATAATCCAGTATCATCCTGATACCTTTCATTTTAATAGCAACTTGCCTGCCTTCCATTATAGGTTTTTCCACTACCCTTGGGATAGGGTTCATCTGTACATCTTGCTTTATAGGTTTCTGGTCTTGGCTCTCCTTTGATTTACTGCGACCTGAGACAAAGTGCTCCCGGGAAACTTTACATTTCCTTTAGGATCTATATTTTGTCTTTCATTCTCTGAATCTTCAGACTCTTTTTGTCCTTATCTTTCCCTTTGATAAGGTTTCCAGTTTCTTCATCATTTTCAGGACACTCTTCCTTAGTAAGAACACTGGCTACATTCATCCATTTGATTTTTCCTTTCTGTGGTTTAGAGATCTTTCTTTCTCTAGTACTCTCCACCTCAGGAGCTTTCACCAAGGACAGACGACTGTATCTGTTTAGGTTTCTTATGGGGGTCTCTACATTGATCTTACCCGTAAGGTTGGTACATTGGGTTTGATTAAGATCACCACCAATGACCTGATCAGCATGTTTCTTACTGAGGCTGGTTTTGCACTCATCAGTGACAACACTTTCTCCGTTTTCCCTTGACCTTTGCTCATGTCTGTGGCTGCATTTATCTCACTAGTCTCGTGCTCCATCTCAGCAGTCATTTTTGCTTTCTCTGTGGCGCTCCCTACGGCGCTCTCTGCCGTATCTGCGGCGCACTCTGCGACGCTCTCTGCCGTACCTGCGGCACACTCTGTGGTGCTCTCTGCATTGTCTGCGGCGCACTCTGCGGCGCTCTCTGATGTATCTGTGGCGCACTCTGCGGCGCTCTCTGCCATCTCAATTGCAGCTCCTGCTGTCTTACTTGCAGCTCCTGCCGTCTCATTCATGGCACTGAACTTGGTGTCTTTTTCCACTCTCTCGGCCATCCACCTGGTCTCTCTCTCCCTGTTTCCTTCTAGGTCAGGTTTGGTTTGCCTTTCCTTAATAGGGAAACTGTATTTTAAACTTGGATAGACAAGTATGTCTCTTGGGTAGCGATTAGCCTGTCTGTCGAAAAAATCCCAGAGGTGTGCTCTCTGTACCTGGACACCCCGGTTAACTCAAACGCGGCCAAGGATTTCCGCTTTCAGGTCATCATAGCTCATCGCCTTTTCTTCATCCATGCCTACGTAAGCAGTCAAATATTGTGCCACGCCTCCTTTATGGATGTCCTTTTAAAAATGGTGAGGTATATTAACACATCATTATCATCAGTCAATTTTAGGAAAAGTTAATCGGCTCTAACTCTTGCTGCATCTTCCATTCGTTTCTCCAGGTTAGCTTGTGCCTGAGCTAACTGGACAGCCCCTTTTTTGTTGCTCTCTTATTGAGCAGCTACAGCCTGCTTCATGGCTTTTAACATGTCCTCCATGTTGTGCTGTGGGTTGTCTTCTTAATCACAGACAAAAGGAACCCCTATTCTGACAGCAGTGTGACAAGGATGGCCATTTGCCACAGGAAATCTTTATGACAAAAGGTTCCGCAGCACAGATTTATACTGCAGGAGACTTGTTTATTTGTAGGGCTCATAAACAAGGGTTAGAAGTAGAAAAAATGAAAATAAAAATCTACATAAAAATTCTTACTAAACATACAGGAACACCCGGGCAGCTTCTCTGCTACGGAGAAATTATAATTCATAAAGAAAACAAATTAATCCAGTTATGTTACTTCCAGCTGAAGTGCTTGTGGATCATATATAACAGTCTCCGCTATGAGGCATAGTGCCACCTTGTGGCCATGATACAAATAGTCTCATTCAGTGCCTCTGACAGCTCCACACTCACCTAGACATCTTAGGCAATTCTGCCTGGGAATCCTCAGTATTCACTTCCCTTACTTGTTGTCTTTGTAGTTTCACCTCCTGAGTCTGTAGTCACTCTTGCTGTCAGCTCTGTTTGTCCAGCGGCTGCAAACAGCACACACTCCTTTCTGTTGTCCAAAACTCACAGCCCCAGTAAAAGAGGTTTAAAATGTAGATCCACACAGGACCAGCCAGCAAGCTCCTCTCTGTGGCTTGCTCTGGCTGCTTAGCAGCAGCACCCAACCTGGGCCAGAGCCTAATCAGCTACCCCTCCCCATTTCTGCTTTGCAGGCTATAAAGTAAAGTTGCACCTGCACCAATTAGGAGTTCTTCAGGAGTTTAACTCCGTCACTCCTATCAAGAACTCTTTACACTACTTTCCTTGGCACCATCCTCTAGGGGTCAAATGGCCATAGTAAGCATATATATAAACTATTTTATGGTGTGTGTATACAATGAGCTGTATTCCCCCGAGAAATATTTTGGCTCCTACATCCCTGCATCTTTCCCGCTCTCTCCCTTTTGTCTCTCTCCTCTCCCTCTCTTTCTCCTCCTTCTGTCACTTGCACTCTCCCCACCTTATCTCTCTCCCTCTCCCCCATATTCTTTCTCTTCTCTCATGTCTCCCCACCTTCTCTCTCCTCTCTCATGTCTCCCTCTACCTTATTTCTCTCCCCCTCTGTCTCTCTCTCATGTCTCTCCACACCCTCTCTCTATCCCTCCTTGGTCGCCCTCTCATGTGTCCCCCATCTTCTCTCTCTCCCCCTCTCCCCTCCTCTCTCCCCCTCTGTCTCTCCCTCTGTCAATATGTTTCCCCACCTTCTCTCTCCAACCCCTTGGTCTCTCTCTCTCATGTTTCCCCCACCTTCTCTCTCTCCATTTCACTCTCCCTCATTCTCCCCCCTGTCGCTCCATCTCATCCCATCTGGCTCTCCTTCTGTCTCTCCCCTCTGCCTCCCACACCTCTGCCTATCACCCCATCTGTCGCTCTTTCTGTCTCTCTCACCTCTCTCTCTCCCTCTCACTTCTGTCTCTTACCTTCTCTCTCTCACCCTTGTGACTCCTCACATTGCCAGATCTTACTCTCCTTTACAGGACTCATAGAGAGAGCAGGAGGTATAGGGAAGTGACAGGTGACACCTGGGGCTGTTGACCCACCTCACCCCCTTGCTACATCACTGCTGGGAAGACTGAGAGCTAGAGCAAGCCACCTGATTAAGAGGCCATCTATATCTGCTCATGAGGCTGACTGTTTACTTCTGAAAGGCCCTTACCTGATCATGCTGAGCAGATCCACAAAGGCTGTTGGAGTTGATCTGTAGAACATAGGTCAAATTGCATACCTTTCTGGGAGACCACTTGCAGGAATTATTGTAATCTCTTGTAAACCCCTTTTACTAGGATTATTGGTTGGACATTCAATCAAGACCTCATCCCAGGATCATATCTCATTTAATGCCTTAGGTAAGGAATAAAGTTCCTAAACGTCATATATAACCTTTTACAGAGAATAAACTAGAGATTAATACTTGTTAGGTGCTTTCAAGACCAAGGAAGTAATAGGGAGGTATATTAAAATGGAACTTTATATTTTTCTTGTTGCAAAACATTTCTTTTATTAATATATATATTTTTTTTTAATCAAGTGGATCCTTTAAGTAGGTGGTATTACCTGAGTTCTATTTGCACTATTGCAGTAAGGGTGAATATCTTGTGGCTGAAACGATTCTACTCTATTATTGCACAAGCCAATAGATGATATATGAATCAGGGATACTTAGGTTAGATCTCTATATAAGTTGTTGACTTTTGTGTTACAATTGATATCTGTGTATCATTTATTTTGTGAGCAAATATTATCAGGATCTTTGTTAAAGTTACATAATTCAAAAGCTGTTACCATCCAAATTTTTGGCGTTTGTGCTCCAACTACCACTCTCTTCTTTTGCATTCTGGAGCCACTAGATTATTCTATTATAATTCATATTCTTAATATTATTGCTAAAAAGAAATAAAATTAGACTTTTTGATGCATTTTGCCCACCAACTTCCAAAAAGAGTTCCAAGTTGTAAAAAACATCCAATAGGAAGTTGCTAGGTATGGAGCCAATTAGAAGTGATAGACATGTTGGACTTGCTATTATGGTGTGAATTATGTCTATTCTCATACTATTGTACTATTGTATCCATTATTTTATTTTTTAGTATTAACTGCAGAATTTTATGTCTAGCAGAGTTCTTTTATCTTGCATCACTTTACCTAATGAATGTATCCAAAGCCACTGAATCGATAACATTTATGCTGTTATTTCTTTGTGAAGTTATACTGAGAGAGTATTTAACAGATTTTGTAACAACCCTGTGTTGCAATTATTATGTGGTTTTGATCTTTATCCAGATCATGCTTATGCCATTACTAGGAACTTGCCCGTCAAAAATCTGAGAATTAAATTGGAAGCCAGGAAATAATGTTTGCCCCCCAATGTGAGTCTGTTACCGTTGTTACTTTGATTTTATTTTTATTATTTATTGTTTTTGCATGTAATAGTCCTTATGTATGGCAAAGGCCAAGAAATTATTGTTTTAGTATTTAATGTGTTTTTTGTTGTAACATGCAACTTTTATATAGTAATATCTGTTATTTTTTTTTTACTTGACATGTTATTTAACACATATAGCATTTTGTTATTAAATCCAGAGGAAGGCGAACAAAAAAAACCCAAGTGAAATTCAGCCAATTGTCTCAAATAGGGAAAAAAAATAATTCCTTCCTGACCCCAGAAAATGGCGATCAGATTACTCCCTGGATCAATAGTATGTGTTTAATTATACATTAAAACTTTAAAACCCGAAAATGTATACATTAAAACTCATAAGTCAATACAATGTAAAAACCTTATAACTAAATATAATCCAAGTTGTAAATCACCTTAATATTATATTACTGTGTAAATGTTTTTTAAAACCAAATCTATATGTAAACGATTACATGTTAATTATCCCATTTTCTAATGATACTGGTGATGGGACTACTCCCTGGATGAATACACAATCAGTAATTATTTATGAAGAGCTCCAAATTGCTAAATACATAAAGGAAACATCATAACTAAATGCAATTCAAATGCTAATTCAATTGGCTGAAACTGAGAACAACAGGAAATTCAAAATGCAAGTACATGCCTGATATGTAAACCATTACATGTTATTTAACACATTTCAAAATGATACTGGCGATTGGACTACTCCCTTGATCAATATGGAGTCTGTAATTATATATGAAGAGGTCCAAATTGCAATATACATAATGTAAACATCTTAACTAAATACAATTCAAGTGATTATTCAATGAACTGAAAGTGAGAACAACTGGAAATTCAAAATGCCGGAAAACTGTTAAGTATATCCAATGAGAGTCCTAACTATGTTCCAAGAAACCAATAAGTATATTACAGTTGTTTAGTGGTTTGTCAGCTTTGCTGAATTTTTATATTTTGTTATTTTCTTTTATTGAAGTTTTTATCATTTATTCCAGTTCCTGAGAATGGCACATACAGCTTTCTATGTGAAATAGTGATCCTCTACAAAGAGTCCAAGTGACATCAAAGTTCATTCTTGAAATAAAACCAATTTTCTATGTTTTTTGCAGTTCTTGAGACTGGTACATAGAGAAAGAGTGCAATAGATGTGAAATGTGTTCTTTTGGATGTAACCACAAGTTTTTGTTTCAATTTTTTGAAGATCTTCTTTTTTTTTGTGTTTTAGAATTTAAAACACCTCATGGTAGATGATATTTTCAGTAAATACTCTGCCATCATCTAATAATTCACCCTGATTTACGTTATTTTTAATGTAAATTTTTTACATCTTGAAAATTCCACATAGAGTTGGCCATGGGCAAATACAGGTTCTTCTAAAAAGAGGTCAACAGAGTTAAATATTTGTCCTTGGGATTTATTAATTGTTGTTGCAAATGCCATGATTATGGTAAATTGTCTCCTTTGAAGTATAAAAAGCAAGCTAGTCTCACTTGGAGCCACATTTAGAATTTCTGCACGTATGAAATGGTCTCTTAAATCCCAGACAATTAAGCTGGTCCCATTACAAAGTCTTTTTTGGGATTCATATTTCTCAGTAACATGACAATTGCTCCTTTTTTGAGCTACAAAATATGTGGTGGCATTCCAGAGGGTTAATGTATTTATAAATTCAGTGCTGAAATTAGATTCACTCTCGTTGTCATCAGCTAGAAGAGAATCAGTACTGTGATAATTTTTTGTGTGCCATCAATTAATTTCTAAATCATTCAACATATTCATTTTTGAGATCCAAAGCATCTTTTTTTTGGATGTTAATATTACTTTCTCTGCAAGTTCTGATGAATGTTATGGGGTTATTCCATTTGGGAATATTGCTGATATGAGTGAATCTTTGCAAATAAATTCTGCTGGAATTTCGGCAGTATCGTCAGGTAAATTGGTTACTACATCTGTTTTTCCTTTACCAATTATAATTAGCCAATCATTGAATTCCTTTTGGCCTTTAGAACTCATATTTTTTTTCTAATTTAAGGTGTGTAAATTCTTTCCATTGTGGACTTGACTTTATGTTTCCATAAAAACTAAATTTCCACAATATCTGTGTGATTTCCACGTACAACCACAGGTAATGTTTGTCTGAAATCTCCACCTAACAACATGACTTGGCCATCAAAAGGCAAATAATGACTCATGATTTCACGTAATAACCGGTCAATACATTGCAGAGCATGGCACGACATCATAGCGGCCTTATAAATGATAATTCATTTAGATTTTTTTTAAACTTAGTGGCTTGAGATGATTTCATTCTAATATCGGAAACTGATGTTTCCAAAATAAGAACTGGAAGCTTAAATCTACTATGTATTGTTCTGCCACCTTCTAACAATAGTGTAGCAGTTCCAGTTGTTGCAAAGGGAAGTGCAATTTTACCTTTACCTCTAATTGAACTCATCAACAAATTATAGAGATACGTTTTTCCAGATCCACCGGGTCCATCTAGATAACAATAACGCTCTTTGAGCAAGTCATCATCTAGTGCTTGTTGTATGGCATTGAAAGCGTGCTTTTGCAAATGATGTAAAGTGACAATTGTTTGTTATGTTTTTTGTTTCTCAACATCAGCGTCATAGTCTTCCAAGTTGATATCATCTATAATTCCTGGATCTGGGAGATTAAAAGTTGCACAATTAATCCATGACATAGAAACATTTGTTGAATGTCCATTAATGCCTTTAATTCAGCTATGGAGTTGTTGTATCTTTGCAAAAAATCTCCATACATGTGTATTTTAAATGTTTCCCCTAAAGCCAATGCATCTGGAACATTGCAATATATGCAGATATATGCAAACTGTTCCCTCATCTGGCGTGGCATTATAGATAGAGCTAATTCTTGTAGACATCGCTCCCATTCTGTGTCATCAGCAAGGAAGTTTCTATTTCATGCTCCTAATTGAAAGGTGTCATAAACTGTGTCATTGACAGTTCTCATGTCTTGAAAACTTTGTGCACCAGAAACATTTAAAAGTAGTAAACGTAAGCAGAAATGTTTAATGTCTCTGGGACTCACTGTATACATTCTGGTAATAATTCTATTACCACCCTTTTGTCTAAGATTCCATTTGCCATTGACAAAAACATAATAATATAAAATCTCATTGTATAAGTGTTCCCTTGCCTTAATATGTTTTGAATTTAGGATAAACGAAGCAGTAAGTGTGGTTTGTTGATGTTCATTTTGTGCCAGAGCAATTTCTTCATTGCAAGTATGAAAGTAAACAAATTGTGGTAAATGTACAGCTAATCAATATACTGCATGTGATCGATCATGCATTTCAAATTTTAGAAGCCACCATATTGCTTCTGGCACATTGACATAGTGAGCATCTACATGTGATGCTAGTACATCATGCAGTAACTCATTGTCTTGTTCATTTGGTCTACTTTTTACCACAACAGTTGCGGCATCATATCCTTTATAAATATATTTGTAGACATATTTAATTGATTTGATAGAAGTGCAAGCTTTCACATTTATGTGTGCATTATACTTCATTAAGAGATGTGGATTATATGGCACCAAATACATGTTATCTACATGTTTGCCGTGAATTACTGCCGTTGGGCCTTTTCTTCATCTGTACAATGGATATCCATCACAACTTGCAAAAGTTTGATCTCTGAAATCTTTTGGAAAATCTTTGGTGCATTTCTTATTTTCCATACACGGTGATTGTGGATTTAGCTCTCCACATGGGCCATGAATAATGCGATGTGTTACAATCTCATATAGTGAGACATGTTTTTGTGGATGTCTGCAGTAATTACTGAATCCACTTTCTCTGCAGTATTCAATTTATGCAGTTTGTCATGTATTATCAGAATATGTGTATGTGGAAGGCCTCTTATTTGAAATTCAATGGTATAAACATAATCCAAATACTTACCAAATAAGTTGTTATTACAAGTGATGGTTATGTCATGTAATAAAGCTGTTAATTTAATTTTAAAGACTCAAGCCATTAAGTCTGTATATTTAGATGTTTATATGTGTATTTTATTTATTGTTTATATATTGTATTAATGTATTCATGTATTGTGTTTTTTTTTAACAGGGCCGCGCCGGAAGAGCTAAACAATGACGGGACATGCTGTAAAGGTGAGTATATTATTTAGAATGTATAGAATGTTTATTTATTGGATGTTAATGTTTTGTACTAATTTTTTTGTTTTGTTTGACCCATAGGTTAGTGATCTGAAGCAACATCTTAAAGGTAAGTGGTCTTAATTTATTGATTTTAGCTTAGAATTAGGGTCTGTGTAGTTAGGACTGTAATTATTTTATTTTATTTTAGAATAAGGGTCTGTGTATGTAGTTAGGATTTATTGTATATTAGATAGATAGGGGGATGTATTTGATATAGTTAGGATTTATTTTAAATTAAATAGATTGTATGTTAGATAGATAGGGGGTATTTGATTTGGACTATATGTAATATATTATATGTAATGTGTGTAATGTCATGTATTGTATGTCATGTATTGTATGTAATATATTATATGTAATATATTAAATTTAATATTTTATATTTAATATATTATATTTAATATATTATATGTAATGTATGTAATGTCATGTATTGTATGTAATGTATTATATGTATGTATTGTATTGTGTTTATCTGTCTTTCCTTTTCAGGTGTGTAATTTTTTTATTTTCTGTAGTGGGGGGTGGGGTTGTAATGTATTTTTTTATTTTCTGTAGTGGGGGGTGGGGTTGTAATGTATTTTTTTGTTTTCTGTAGTGGGGGTGGGGTTGTAATGTATTTTTTTTTCTGTACTGTAGGTTTTTTTGATTTCTGTAAGGTAGGTTTTTTGTTTTCTGTAAGGTAGGTTGTTTTGTGTTCTGTAAGGTAGTTTTTTTTTTCTGTAATTAGAGTGTTGGGGAGGTTTATTAGGGGGTAGGTAGTGTAGGTAGGTAGTGTAAGTGTTAATAGATTAGTGTAGAGGGGGGCAGTTTAGATTAAATGGTTTATTGGGGGTTATAGTGTAGTGTTTTTAGTTAGTGTCATGATGGTCCTTGAGGACCATCATGGCACTTATGTGGTTAATGTTGGGTTGTAACAGGCCCATAATGGTAATAATATACCCTTATGGGACTGATCGGGTTAAATAGAGCCTTATGGTGGTCTGGATTGACCACCATGAGTTAATGGGTTAATTAAGGCCTTATGGTGGTCTGGATTGACCACCATGAGTTAATGGGTTAATTTAGGCCTTATGGTGGTCTGGATTGACCACCATGAGTTAATGGGTTAAATAGAGCCTTAAGGTGGTCTGGATTGACCACCATGAGTTAATGAGTAAAATAGAGCCTTATGGTGGTCTGGATTGACCACCATGAGTTAATGGGTTAATTATAATTGGGGTTAATATTTTTAGTGCGAGTCCTTTCATGACCTTTACGGTCCTTTAAGGACCTGCGAGGCGGGAAAATTAAAATTGAATTGCAGCAGGGTCACGATCGGTGCCGATCGGGGCCCCCCGCTGCAATGGGTTTATGTGGGGACACTTCGAGGGTGGTTAATTTTAAGTGCCGCGGCCGGGATTGGGTAATAGTGTGCCGCGGCCCCTTTAAGGAGCCGCGGCAGGGAATTTAAAAGTTTTAAATGCAGCGGGGGGCCTGATCTATGCAGATCGGGGACCCCCCCTGCAATGGGTTAATGTGGGGGTGCTTCAGGGGTCCTGATAGAGACCCCTGCAGCATGGGGATGTGTATAGGGTGCAGGGGGGAGCCTCACACTGCTGTCTCGGGCTGTTCCGAGGCAGCACGTAGAGGCTTTCGGATCCCTTGCGTGGACTTTTTGTCCACGTAGGGATTCTTATGATATGCGAGAATCATGCATAGATTTAAGGCTACGTAGCTCTCTCGGAGCCTATTCTCGGCCATTTTATCACAGTCATATCGCAAAGCAGGCTGCGAGAGATTCGGTACTCGCAAACAGCAGGAAAACTGCCTTTGCGAGCACCGAGAGAACTACGAGGGATAATTTAATAGGGCCCTAAATTTCTATAAGGTCTTAACATCCTTGTGGCGTATGTAACAAAATGACAACATTAGCAGATAGTACATCAGAAACATAAAACATTTTTAGAGAAAAATTTATATTTAGATGACTTTCATTATGTAGAGAAGATGCTGTCTTAGGCCTCTATCCCATGGCTCCTATAGGAAATCTCAGAAAGCAACTCAAAGCTACAGAAATTTTCAATAGCAAATTTCTCAAACTATTCTATAGGTCCCACAAAAAATAATCATGTAAAACTTACTGACTTCCACCCAGAGGGGGTTTGCTTGGAGTTCTCTAGCTCCAACCTGTACTCGCAGTCTGCTCACAGGAGACTCCAAACACTACACTATCCCTAACATCCTTCTTTATTCCTATTTATTTATATTTAAATTTCTTCCCGTGACAGGGAAGGATTGAAATATTAACAAGAGCTAATGCAGGGGGTTTTAAGACTTATAGATACCCATGGTATCAAACATTTGTCCCTTAACTGGGGGGTCCCTTAGGATCCCCATGTTAATCTAAAATATAACCATGGTGATCCTGATGGAGCCCCAAGGCACCTAAATATAATGTGTTACTATTGTAGTCTCTGTGCACCCACATGTTAATCTAAAGTATACCACAGGGGTCCTATACAATGGTGGTCCTCATGGAATCCAGTGGTAGCTAATATTAACAAAATTAACCCCTATAATACAGGGGTCCTCATGGACTGCAGTGACACCTAAAATCACCCCTTTTACTTCCTCCAGTGATGATCATCGATGACCAGGTTCCTCTTTCTTCAGCTCCCTCAATGACTAACATTTTGTGAGCATACCTTCACCTTATATACTGTTTTTTGTGGATTCAAATTGACTGAAATGTGTGTCAATCATCTTTCAGCCAATCTGAACTGAGTATTTGAATTACCACTGCCCAATATCTAATTGGTTAAAAGTCAAACCAATCACAACACATATCGCTGCTGGTATTTGCCATCAGTGTTACAAAATCACACTATTGATACTCTCTCTTTATTTCATGCTCCTTGACAGTCACCAAAATGAACAATAATGCTACTTAATATGACCTTGTAAGTCGGCCTCGGTTTAAGTGGTTTGCGTCACTACCTCGGGTTGCAGGCTGCTGCAACCACGAAAGCAGGTGAAGCCTATGCCTGCAATAAATCTAGTCCAAATTGAGCTCAAATCCAGCCTGTGCCTGCAATAGGCCAAGTCCATCCTCTGACTGCAAGAGCCCAAATTGAGCCCAAATCCAGCCTGTGCCTGTAAGAGTCCAAATTCACCCCAAAGCAAGCCTGTGACTTTAAATGTCCAAATCCAGCATGAGCCTGCAAGAGGCCAAGTCCAGACTGTGCCTGCAATAGCCCAAATTGAGCCCAAGTCCAGCCTGTTCCTTTAGGAGCCCAAGTCTAACCTGTATCTGTAAGCGCTCAAGTCTAGCCTATGCCTGTCAGAGCCCAAATCCAGCCTGTACCTGCTAGAGCCCATATTGAGCCCAAGTCCATCCAGTGCCTGTAAGAGCCCAAAACCAGCCTGCTCTTGCAAGATCCCAAATTGAGCCCAAGTCCAACCTCTACCTGTAAGAGCTCAAGTCCAGCTTGTGCCTGTAAGTGCCCAAATCCAGCCTGTGCCCACAAGAGGCCAAGTCCAGCCTTTGCCTGCAAGCTGTGCCAAACTGAGCCCAAGTCCATGCAGATCTGACAAAAGACCTACAGCAAGTGGTGAGAGCTGTGAAGAATGTAAAGCCAATCATGGTTGTTTGATACATTCAGAAAGAGAACTGTCATTCACAGCATGGTGAGGCATGGAGAGCAGCCAGTGCACACAAAGAATCTGCCGAAACCTTTTGTCAGGGAGTTCAGATAGTATGTAGAGGATGAGGCTTTTGTTCCCCAGCAAGTTTTCAACTGTGAAGAGATTGTGTTATTTTGAAAGAAGATGCCTATCAGAACCTACATCACACAAGAAGAGAAGGCATTGCCAAGGCACAAGCCAATGAAGGACAGACTGATTTTGCTGGTTTGCAGGAATGCAAGCAGTGATTTAAAAATCAATCCTCTACTAGTGTACCAGCGAGAATCCCAAAAATGTTAAGAGGGAAACATGTAGAAAAGCAATCTTTTTGTTATGTGCAGGGCCAACAGAAAAGTCTGGGTAACCAGGACATACGTCACTTAAATGGATAAACAACGTTTTCAGTCTTACCATGAAGAAATATTTGGAAGAGAAATAACTGCCTCTGAAAACTCTGATAATAATGGCCAATGTTCCTGCTCACCCTCCAGGCATAGAGGACAACTTGCTAGGGGACTTTAAGTTCATAACTGTGAAGGTCTTGCCACAACTCCTCTGATTCATCCCATGCAGCAGGTCATCTCCAACTTTAAGAGGCTGTACACCAAGGCCCTCTTCTGGCGTTGACCTTGGATACTCAGTTGACACCGAGAGAGTTCTAAAAAGGACCATTTCAATATCCTCCACTGTGTGACTGATAGATAAGGACTGGTGTGATGTGTCTGACAAGACCGTGAACAGTGGCTGGAGGAAATTGTGGCCTGAACTGAAGCTGTAGCTCCGGTATACTTGGAGGTAAAGATGACTAATGCAGACATCCAAGAACTAGTGGAGGAGCACAGAGAAGAGCTTAGCACTGAGGAGCTGCAGGAACTTCAGAGAGTGCAGCAAGAGGGAGTAGCTAATCAACTTTATTTTTCAGGTGAAGAGGAGGGAAAGTAGAAAGCACCTACTGCACTCATCAAAGAAATGTGTGCGAAACACTATCACCCTGACAAAGGCTTAAGCAATGTCTCACTAAAGAAATATTTTGCAACAAAGGCAGAAGCAATTTTTCCCTTCTTAGGTTTCTAGTGAAACTGCCTACGTCACAGTCTCCAGCAGAGTCTCAACCAATTCCTATCCAATTGTGGAGCTCTTCTAGACATCTATTTCGAGCACAGGTCTGATGTTATTCATCTGGGTCAAAGGACAGGTAAATCTGTGCATCATCGCAAAACAGTGGTAGATGAGGCATATATTCTGATAATCTCTCCTGGATCAATGTGATTGTAGGCAAACAGGGACAATGCAGTCCACAGCTTCATTATGATAGTGGAAAAGGACACAAGGATCATTACAGGTACTATATATATATATATATATATATATATATATATATATATATATATATATATATATAACTACCTAGGGAGGGGGTACTAAGTGAGAGCTTGTGTTATGTTAATGTTTCTTGAGTATATTGAGATTATTTTTTTGTGTTACAGTAAGTTTAGCATTGTTTTAGAGTATTCGGATATACTAGTTAGGTTAATGTGGCCGTTTGCTGGAATGATTTTACATAAAACTGTACAATTTACACAATGTATAAAATGCATAACTTTTATTTTTTAACATTATATTGTACATGTACAGTATGTGTATATGGAGAATTAGTAGAGATTGGTATTCTAAGCAGAAATATATTATAATAATGACATAGACAATCTCCCACAGTTTTACTTCCTTGTCCTTTTGAATCTGATTTTATAATAATCAGCAAATACCTTATTCTGTATTTAGTTAATTTAATTGATGCCTAGAATACTCTGTCTGATAATGATACCTTGCAATAGTGTTTAGTTTTACAAGCTCATTATATTCTGTAGATATATTAACAATGTATATAATTACTGTAAGCTGAACGTTTATTAATACTTCATTCTGAATATTAACTCTACATATAACTGTTATTATGAATTATTGAGTTTTTTGGCTTTATTTCCTAAATAATAACTTTTCTAATGAAAGCAAAATTATGTATACATTTTTCCACTGTTAATGAATTATCTGTGATCACTGACTTATTTAGAACAAATCATTAAACGATGGGGTATAAAGAAAGCAGTGACAGAGCTAGAGAATGGAGAGCCCATTGCAAAAACAAAATTGGGGCCCTCCCCAAGGAGGGGATGGATTTTTTTTATATTAGCTGGTACCAACTCACTCAGTGGCCCTCACCAGGACCCCTTCCTCTAGTTCCCCTCACAATTTCCCCTGCCCATAATAGCACCCTCCCCAATACCCTTTCCCATAGCTGAAACCCTGAAGACCCCTTTCCTTAGCGTGCCCCACTGAGAGCAGGGCCCTGGTGAATTGCACCACCTGTTCCACTCCTGACTGACAGAAATATTAGTACAAAATGATTTCATGGTGTCCATGTCATGGCTGAGTAACCACCATAAATAATACATTCAGTGCTTCTCAGACTTTAATGAACCCAGTTACAGTATAGAGTTCCGGGACAACATGCAAATCCAAACAGCTATCTAAGGTCTTGATCATAGTAAAAGAATACAGTGTGGTGGCTCAGGTATATAGTTTAAGACCCAAATGCAAATGTGTAGATTAGGGTGCACCTTAGGATAAATAGGTATAGACAAAAAGAGAAAAAAAGATCCTATTGTCGGGCACACCTAATAATCCTTGTCTTAGAAAGAAGAGGATAAACTATACAATAAAACTTAGCTTTTAATAATAACTAAAATCCATATTAAAATATATGCACATAGGTAGCAGAGAGATGGCGGAGCTATGAAATAGATAGAGATAAAATTCCTAAATTGAAAAATCTGTCCTGAATATACTGACCATATACAAGAAAAAAGTGCTATTGTTGTCACAAAAAAAAAGTGACTGATGTGCTAATAAAGTGCTAAATGTATAAAGTGCTAAGTGCTATAAATAGTAAGGTAATAATAAGTATAGCACACAGCTATACTCAAATAATAAGTGCAAAAATAGTATGTTGCATATGGCAGTGGTATAGGTACAGAAGATTCTATTATCCAGTATGATGGATCTCTGAAGAAACACAGTGACGAGTATAGGGTGCTTCAATATTGCTCTGACATAGAGTGGCCACCGCTATAATATATAACTAATGACCTGTACTTAAGGGACTTCAGTAAGCAATGAACAAATATTGCCTGAATGGATGTCAATAGTTGCTGTATGAGTCACCTAAATCCATCTATGAATGCCTAAGACTGCCTTCTATGTTAGAGTGTGCTAAATAGCATACCTCTAAAATCAAGGAAGGGACTTTAGTCTATGGGCCTGAAGTGAGAACCATCAGAACTCTACCTAAAATAGCCTCAAAAATATCCCAATAGTATGGGGCGTTCCTTGTCAGGATCCTTCTTTGGGTAGCTATGCCTTCGTAAATATCCGCTAGATAGCTTCTATCTGAAGCACAAGGAAGGGGATTTAATCTATGGGTCTGAGAAGAAAAACGCCTGCTCTCTGCCTAACACGCCGCGGTCTAGACGCTTCAGAATGACGTCATAGACCCGCGACTGCGTTCCTACGTGAACCAGACGTACGTTTCTTGAGTTTTGTCAAGGGTTACGCTAGCCTTCCCATAATACCTATTTAAAGGCTAGCGTTGTCATAGTAACACAAACGGGATTAAAAAGCCAGATGGCATTAAAAGAGGAAGAAGGATCCTGATCCTGATCCTTTTTTTGTGACAACAATAGCACTTTTTTCTTGTATATGGTCAGTATATTCAGGACAGATTTTTCAATTTAGGAATTTTATCTCTATCTATTTCATAGCTCCGCCATCTCTCTGCTACCTATGTGCATTTATTTTAATATGGATTTTAATTATTATTAAAAGCTAAGTTTTATTTTATAGTTTATCCTCATCTTTCTAAGACAAGGATTATTATGTGTGCCCTACAATAGGATCTTTTTTTCTCTTTTTGTCTTGATCCTAGTAGTATCAATAAAATCACCATGAAATGTAATGTGTTTATATATGCATTTATATTGTTAAATTGATGTTGTGGAAAACTCATTCCCACAAGATCTACTGCACAAACCAGAATCTCACTTGCACTGATGATAGCCAGTAAGCTTGAAACAGTTCTGCATGCGAGTGATTCTTCATTTGTGCAAAAATCCAAACCCATGTTTTGTTTAAAAGCTGTTTAAATACAGCGAGCAAATGCTTTAAGGGAGAAATGTATAACATTGCTATTTTTTAGATCCAAAGAGTAAGGTGTATTCTCATTTGCATGTCCACGCCTTTTAGACATGTAGATGAGCTTACAAATGTATTTGTTATTTATATTGTGCAATTTATCTACTGTGTACAACTAGAGTAATTTTTATCTATGTCCTTTAGCCCCAATGTTATAGGAATTCCTGGTCACATGCACTTTTGGCAGGTAATTAATGTCCATAAGGTAGTTACTTAAACTGGATTACTTTGATTCATTCATTTCTAGGTCTTAACAATTTTTAAAAGTGTTGTTGGGCTTTATTTTAATATTTTAATGTCATTATCTAGCATTATGTTTGTTCTTGTTATTTAACTGTTTTAAGTTTCAATAATATGATATTATTCTGCTTTAAGCTCACTAATTACAAGCCTAACAGATGTAGGTATCTTTATGGATCTAGTTGATGTGCTTCTCTATGTATTATTATTTGCATAGTTCCATCAATTTATATACACAAGACGCAAACAATTATATGATGATATGAGGGTTTTTAACATAAAGACAACAGATTGGTTACATAATACCTACCCCAAAGAGATTAGAAAATACTTTTATTGGGACATATTATGATAAAAGGGTAAGTGCAGATAGAGGGAAGGATGCTACTAAGTGTCTTCTAGAAGTACAATTACTGAAAGAACGCCTGGAAAGCACCTTCAACTTTTTTTTATAAGTTGAGCCTTAAAAGAGGTGAGATCAGGATTTTTTACAGATAATGGAACGCTGTCCGAAAACTAGCCGGTTCCATCCTGCTGTAGCCAGGGGCGCTGTACGGATACTAGCGTTGCCCTCAATTTATACTTCACGGAATGGTGTCTCCTCCTGTAGCTGTCCTTCTGACCATGGGAACAATTCCGCCACTTGCCACCAAATGTAACGGAGCTAGAACACGCAGTCCAATATCTCCGCTGGTATACGGTAAAATACCCAAGAGGCACTACAGTTTCACCATTCCCGACCTCCCATATTGGACGACACACAATTTGGGAGTCAAATGAATACTGACTTTATTTTGTTATGTGCAGAAATATTTATACACATCTCTTCCCACAGGCAATCCACATCCCCCATAGTTGGCCACACAATACAATAGAGGGAACAATAGCTGGGTCACACCTCCCTGGCAACTTGATATAAACAGACATGGATTAAATCAGCCCTCTTTGTTCTTATCTGAGAATGAAAACACTTTATACAATCGATTCCTTTATCTCTGAATTCTCTGTAATAGGATTATCTATTAGCCTAGGTCTGCAATAGTCTGGCTAATATTCTGCAGAGCATAAACCGACATACATATAATATAACAGTAGGATCATATTTTAACCATAATAATAATAAAACAGGGTAAAACAGTGATGGGTTCCGTTACACACCTCCCCCGTGACCATAAGCCGGCATACACGGTCTGATCCCAACGGATCGGCCTGGGGATGTCCGGACAAAAGTATTTGTTGGTCAATTCTCTAGTTTGACAACCCATCAGCATTACTGCAATTCACATTTACTCACATTTCACATAGCCCCAGACAGCTGGGATCTGAGCGCACAAAACTACCGAATAGCGCTCAGATCCTCTTCACACAGTTCAATTGCCATGTAGCTAAAGTCTTTCCCAAAGTCTTTAATTATATGAATGGGCTCCATGGCATAGCTATCTGTGGTATCATGGTTCACACAGGGCAAGTACCGAATGACCCCCCTCTATTTAAAGGGCCAGAATGAGTGACATACACTCTGGTATGGCCGAATACTGTGTTTAAAGGGCAATATGTCCCAGGGCCATAGTCGCAGGGCAGGAGGCTGGCAAACAGTCCTCTCCAAGACAAAGTGGCGAAGGGCACTTCGTCACACATCTCCCCTTTGGGGGGAAGTCTAACCAGGCACCTGGATATTTCGCTGTGGTGATGGGGCAACATGCTGAGGGGATTTGAGGGGCAGAGGCCAGCGGCACTCTGCCCTGATGCCAGCTCTTCTGCTGGTATAACCTGCAGAACCTCCT
Source organism: Discoglossus pictus (assembly GCA_027410445.1). NCBI lineage: Eukaryota > Metazoa > Chordata > Amphibia > Anura > Alytidae > Discoglossus > Discoglossus pictus. The sequence goes on from CM050164.1 coordinate 475,409,744, forward strand.
GCTCTGTACAAGGGACAAAGGGAGGGCAGAGGCCGACTGCACTCTGCCCCACTGTCAGCTCTTCTGCTGGGGTACTTGGGACATATTCCGGCTCAGTAGCCAGGGAAAGGTGGGGGTCAGTGGGGGTTAACATTTCCTCTGTTAACCCTGGGTCGACATTAGGAGTTAGCTGGGGAGGGGAATTTATACTTACCCCCTCCTCTGGTTGTCCCAGTGAGAGTAGTTGGGGATCTGGACAGGCTGTCCAGCATCCCGGTAGGTCAGGCACAGAGACCCTGGTCCCATCTGCCCCGTCTGGGAGATTGGTATCTCCCCTTGTTAGGGTAAGCTGTCGCTGGGGGGAGAGGGCGACATCTTCAGCTCCCTGGGGTTCACACTGCCGCTGGGGGGGAAGGACGACCCCTTCGCCCCCCTGGGGTACACACTGCCGCTGGGGAGGAAGAATGGCACCTTCTGCTCCCTGGGGTACACACAGTCGCTGGGGAGGAAGGACGACACCTTCTGCTCCCTGGGGTACGCACTGTCGCTGGGGAGGCAGGATGACACCTTCAGCTCCCTGGTTTACACACTGCCGCTGGGGAGGAAGGACGGCCCCTTCTGCTCCATGGGGTACACACTGCCGCTGGGGGGAAAGGACGACACCTTCGGCCCCCTGGGGTACACACTGCCGCTGGGGGGAAGGACGACACCTTCGGCCCCCTGGGGTACACACTGCCGCTGGGGGGAAAGGACGACACCTTCGGCCCCCTGGAGTACACACTGCCGCTGGGGAGGAAGGATGGCACCTTCTGCTCCCTGGGGTACACACTGTCGCTGGGGAGGAAGGACGACACCTTCAGCTCCCTGGGGTACACACTGCCGCTGGGGAGGAAGGACGACACCTTCAGCTCCCTGGGGTACACACTGCCGCTGGGGAGGAAGGACAACACCTTCAGCTCCCTGGGAAACACACTGCCGCTGGGGAGGAAGGACGACACCTTCAGCTCCCTGGGGTACACACTGCCGCTGGGGAGGAAGGACGACACCTTCAGCTCCCTGGGGTACACACTGCCGCTGGGGAGGAAGGACGACACCTTCAGCTCCCTGGGGTACATACTGCCGCTGGGGAGGAAGGACGACACCTTCAGCTCCCTGGGGTACACACTGCCGCTGGGGGGGAAGGACGACACCTTCAGCTCCCTGGGGTACATACTGCCGCTGGGGAGGAAGGACGACACCTTAAGCTCCCTGGGGAACACACTGCCGCTGGGGGGGATGGATGACACCTTCGGCTCCCCGGGGTACACACTGCCGCTGGGGGGGAAGGACGAGACCTTCGGCCCCCTCGGGTACACACTGCTGCTGGGGAGGAAGGACAACACCTTCAGCTCCCTGGGGTACACACTGTCGCTGGGGAGGAAGGACGACACCTTCAGCTCCCTGGGGTACACACTGCCGCTGGGGGGGAAGGACGACACCTTCGGTCCCCCTGGGATACACACTGTCGCTGGGGAGAAGAATTAGTTGGAGTATTCCACGTGGAGCGTTTTCTGTTTCTGGGATAGTCTCTCTGCATGTGGCCCTGCTGGTTACACGTGTGGCAACTGATGTACCGTGGAGGGGTTTGGTAGTTCCCACCCCCGGACGCAGTGCTGGGGTGGAGGTTAATGGTGGGAGGTGGGTTAGCAGCTCCCAAGATGGACCGCTCCCATGCCCGCTGCTTTTCTATTATGTATTTGTGGACATCTGTCATTAACCATTCCAAGGTTTTTATGGGAAGCGTTCTTGGGAAAAAGGCCAGTCTGCTTTGGAGTTCTCTTCCAAACTCAGTCTGTGGGGCAATAAGAGGTACTGTAACCATGAGTTCCTTTCTGTCTGCATCCCTGTAGTCCGCGGCCGCCTCCTCCTCCTCATGATGGAACGCTGTCCGAAAACTAGCCGGTTCCATCCTGCTGTAGCCAGGGGCGCTGTACGGATACTAGCGTTGCCCTCAATTTATACTTCACGGAATGGTGTCTCCTCCTGTAGCTGTCCTTCTGACCATGGGAACAATTCCGCCACTTGCCACCAAATGTAACGGAGCTGGAACACGCAGTCCAATAACTCCGCTGGTATACGGTAAAATACCCAAGAGGCACTACAGTTTCACCATTCCCGACCTCCCATATTGGACGACACACAATTTGGGAGTCAAATGAATACTGACTTTATTTTGTTATGTGCAGAAATATTTATACACATCTCTTCCCACAGGCAATCCACATCCCCCATAGTTGGCCACACAATACACATAGAGGGAACAATAGCTGGGTCACACCTCCCTGGCAACTTGATATAATCAGACATGGATTAAATCAGCCTTCTTTGTTCTTATCTGAGAATGAAAACACTTTATACAATCAATTCCTTTATCTCTAAAGTCTCTGTAATAGGATTATCTATTAGCCTAGGTCTGCAATAGTCTGGCTAATATTCTGCAGAGCATAAACCGACATACATATAATATAACAGTAGGATCATATTTTAACCATAATAATAATAATAAAACAGGGTAAAACAGTGATGGGTTCCGTTACAATGTGCAGTGTATTCCAGACACAGGGCTACTAGTGAGAAAGGTTTTAGCCAAGAAGGCAAGAAGTAGCTTGAGAACTGTATGGAGGAAGATCCCAAGCAGAACAAAGAAGACGAGATGGTGTATAGAAGGAGATACAAAGAGGGATAGAAGAAGATGCTAAGGAGTCAATAGTCTTAAAGCAGTATTTGTATAGGCTATCTGTGACTTTATAGAAAGCCAGTTGAGGATTTTTCACCTAGAAGAAGAAGAAAACATATAGAAAAATGGAGATGTATTTGCTATATTGCTAAGGCCAAAATGATACGTTTTTGCAACTGATTGAATATCAGAGGAGAATGTTATGGAAGAATGTAACGTAGCAGCTCAGCATTGTACTTCATCTACTGGATTATTATGCCACTAACCTTGATAGGGATGGGAGATATTTTGGCCACTTTGGGAAAACATTAAAGTTACATTTTTGCCATGTTAAGTTTAAGTCAGTCAGGTACCAGATGCATTAAAACACTGATGCCTTCTCTGCATGTCTTGGACATAAACGTAGGGTTGGGAGTCATCAGCATAGAGATTTTGTTTGATATGTTATTAGTTCACCGAAGTAGAGGTCACAAAGAGAACAGAGAATTGGACCCATGAGAGACGTCTACGTCACACCAACAGAAAGAGACAATGAGAATATGTGCATTAAAGTCCAAGACAGAGATTTTTTTCCAATACAATATTGGGAAGATTATGTGGTTGGAGAGCATGATCAGTAGCGACAAAGACGGATTAGGTAAGGAGTATAAGAATGGAGAACTGACCAACAGCCTTATTAAATTATGATTTGGCCAATTGAATAGGGCTCTATATAAGCACATAGCATATTTTTTTACAGAAGTTTTTATTTCGTGAAGACCTTGCTTTTGGATAGAAGTTCACAAACTAAAAACTTCTGTAAAAAAATATGATCTGCACTTATATAGAGCCATTTTCAATCAGCCAAATTGTAATTTAATAAGGCTGGAAATATTTACATAGCTCTCAGTTTTGTTTTCATTCATCCAGAGTTCATATTCCCAAAAATGGTTTTTATTATTTGACGTCTCAAATTTTTTAACATTATTTTTTTTTATAAAAGAGAATAATTGATTTTTCTTTTTTCTTAAAGGGTTCTTGTCTTTTTACAAATCTTTCCTTCTAATGATTATTGTTGAATTTCTTAAAGGGGGCAGGGGCTCGCTTCAATTTTATTTAACTTTTATCTTTCTATTTGTAGATAAAATTACATTTTTTACATTACTAATAAAAGAGTTTCAGATCATTATTGGTCTAAATTGGGCTTAAATATGTGTATTGCTTAGAAGGTTGTATGTGTTATTTCATATATAATTAATTAAATTACAATTACATAAGGAATCATCAGCCCAGGATGTACCCTATGAATGCTGGAAAAAAAGCAAAATGAAATATATGGACCTATTAGACAAATCAAAAGCTGCTTCAAATGAATATACTCTCAAACTTAATAATAAAATAACAAACAAATAAACTCTGTATAATGTAATAAATATTTACCTCTGCAGTACACGATAAATGAATCATTTCACAAAATAATGTAATAATAAAAAAGTTCCCTATCTTAAAATAAGCCTTGGTATATCAACATATGCTTCTAATTAGAGCAATTAATATCAAAAATATCAAAATTATGGGAGCGACTATGTTCTAGCACAGGGAATGGACCCTATATAGACAGTGAGAGTGTCTATCTGCTATAACTGTTATTTTTATTTAGTTTTGTGAGTATTCATGCTGGACTGTATATAGACAGTGAGAGTGTCTATCTGCTATAACTGTTATTTGTATTTAGTTTTGTGAGTATTCATGCTGGACTGTATATAGACAGTGAGAGTGTCTATCTGCTATAACTGTTATTTGTATTTAGTTTTGTGAGTATTCATGCTGGACTGTATATAGACAGTGAGAGTGTCTATTTACTATCGATCCACTATCACCATTGTTGCTATTCCTGTTATCATTTATGTATTTTAATCATCAGCTTAGACTGGCTTTATTACCAGATAACTATTAGAATTTTCTATAGTGGACATCTGAGAGAATTGGGATTCCAGAGGTGAACTCAGAATTGTGTCAATACTGGACCTGAGGCTACTATATGGCCACCACCGCATCATTCGTGCCTAAGACCCCTAAGAGTGTGTGGTGTGGAGGTAAAAGGTTTATACTGACCTAAATAGTTTGCTGTCTATACCAGTGACACTGCATTACACTCAGGGCAGAGTGGCTTTTGCCTCTAAATATGCTGGACTATTTTTATTGAGTAGTGATCTATTTGTGGACAACTGGCTGGAGTGGGGTCTTCAAACATTCACTATTTCAAAGAAACTAAGTACCACCTGTTCCCAATATCTGTAAACACCGCTTGTCTTAGAGGTGGAAATATGTGAGTGTGCATTTTTATGGTTTAATTTCTCCATAATAAAATGTACTACACTAGGAAGAGGTGTGCGCTCTCTCTTCTTGTTTGTTCTGTGTTCTCTAGTACTAATTATAATATTTATGTATGTATATATATATATATATATATATATATATATATATATATATATATACAGTATATAATTATGGGTCAAAGCATTCTTGGGAAAGACATACTGCTCCATAGTACCAATCTGGTACTATGCTTAAGATACATTTTGCTATTTTTTTTGTTTTGTCCCTTATTCATTTAATCCCCCCCCCCCCCCCCACACACACAGTTCCTGTGCCTCTGACAGTATCCCATATTATTTAAAAAAAATACCAGACAATTTGTATTTGTAATCTAATTTGATGCACACTTCACACCCACACACATTTGAATAGAACAGTCTCTTTCACTTATGGCTTCATTCAATTGCGATTTGGCCTATTAAATAAGGCTCTATATAAGCACATAGCATATATAGGGCCTCATTCAATTGCGATTTGGCCTATTGAATAAGGCTCTATATAAGCACATAACATATATAGGGCCTCATTCAATTGCGATTTGGCCTATTGAATAAGGCTCTATATAAGCACATAGCATATATAGGGCCTCATTCAATTGCGATTTGGCCTATTGAATAAAGCTCTATATAAGCACATAGCATATATATTGTTTACAGACTTTTTTAGTTAGTTAACTTATATCCAAAATCAAGTCTTCACTTAATAAAAATGTCTGTAAAAAAATATGCTATATGATTATATAGAGCTCTATTCAATTGACCAAATTGCAATTGAATAAGGCCGTTAGTACTTCGCTCTTCATCTTTGCAAAGCTTCTTCGAGAATGGATCTTCCTGGAACAGTACATTTTATTATTATCGCACACAGGAATATCCAATATGAACTGTTTCTTACCCTCAAGGACTGGAGCAATGACAAAGTTCACAACAGGAATTACATGAAGAAATAAGTAAATCTAAGTTAGAGCACAGAGCAAAACAGGGGCCTCATTCTAATGTGATTTGGCCAATTGAATAGGGCTCTATATAAGCACATAGCATATTATTTTTACAGAAGTTTTTCGTTAGTGAAAACCTTGATTTTGGATAGAAGGTCACTAAGAGAAACTTCTGTAAAAAATATGCTATGTTCTTATATAGAGCCCTATTCAAGTGGCCAAATTGCATATGAATGAGGCCCCAATTAGGCACTGTTGATGCAACTCCTTAAATAGGTGCCAATTGGTGATAGATTGTAAATTGAGTGTTCTGAATATTCTAAATATTATTAAGTAAAAAAATGTAACTTCTTGATATGAGGAGTATGAGGAACAAAAAACATATTTGATTAAAGCTTATTAAATGTGCTTATGAGTCACCCATGCTTGGACATCCAGGCATGTGCGTGATCTGTGATAGGAACTTCCAGTGACCTTAACACAAATATCTGGTTCAAGAGATTGTAGACACTTTTCATTCCACTGCCAATTTCACAGAAGCCATTTTCCAGCATTTCCGTGGATTTATTGTGGAACTACCTCCATCCACAGGGAATACTACAAATCTTACCATGATGGATTTGTTCTCTAAACTAGTGTGCTTTAAACTACTTAGCAAACTCCCACCAGCAGATGCACAAGCAGACATCTTTTTGCAGAACATCTTTGGTATCCATTGTTTACTTAAATAAATATTTTCTGATAGAGAGAGGCAGTTTGTAGTCAGATTCTGCAGAACATTTTGCAGTTATCTTTCAATTCAAATTATCTTTGTCTTTTTGTCCAGGGACCAATGAAGCATCTAAAATGGCAAACCAAGCCTTGGAGTTATACCTCTGTCTATATCTTTATGACCATAAAGATGATTGAGTTCAACTCTTTCCTTTGGCAGAGTTTGTCCACAATTCTTTATATCAAGCTTCTGTCCATCTTTTTTTAAGCTCCTTGTAATGAACCCAGTATTACAGTACAGTTAAACAATCACCTCTATAGGATATGCCCAGAGAAGGTCCAGTGCAAACAGAACACTTCACACAGCCCTGGATGGCACAAGGTGGTTTGTGACCACAATAAAATAGTGATCTAGACCACATTAAATACAGATTTTTATTTGGGTAATCCTTGTAGAGAATTAAGAAAATTGTAAAAAATAAAAAATAAACTTATAGATGTAATAAAAAGTTGGTTTACAAAGACAGATGTAATTCTTCCGATGGTACAGTTTATAGTTGAGGGCCTCCTGTGGAGATCTGCAGAAAAAAACTGCTAACAAACTAGTCACATACAGTATTATACAACAGCTCTGAGTATTTAAGTTAATTTAACCTTCAGGTGATCTTATTTAGGTTATCAGCCATGATGACCTAGAGGGGAAGAGCCCTGTGCACCCCAAGATTCTCCCTTTAGGTTGGGCCTTTTGTGTTAAATCTCACAGGACCAAGCAGAACACCTCCTAGGAGACATCACAAGTTGCAAGTCCCGTCCTAAGATTACTGACATTAACAATAAGAAACTCTTTTCCATCCCTTTGCTTGGGATTATTAGAAGACACCCCTTTGGTTAGGATTAGAACATACAAGTAATAAAATAAGACACTCCTTTGATTAGAATGCCAGATTCAGGCTGCCAGTTTATTCTTTCTTCCATATATATTTTACAAACACAAAAGGATTTCACCCACACCCCCACATAATTCCCCTCCCTCTATGAGGGAGAGAGAGAGAGAGAGAGAGGGAGAGAGGGAGAGAGAGAGAGAGAGAGAGAGAGAGAGAGAAGCTGTCATTGTGGGATCAGGCTGTGTGACTACACCTGATTTAAAGGAGAACATTTGCTGCAAGCAGAAGAGGATCCATTGCAGCTAAGTGACTGGACTTAAAGGTACCACCCCTCTGTGATACAAAAGGTACTGTTTTTACCTGCAGGACGATTAGCGGTCCCAGGGCTAGTCAGTTGGGCTCCTGCAAGTAAGTAAGCCTGTTTGAGTAGGTTTCTGTTTCATGCTGACCATAAGCTATGTTTATTTATGTTATGCCAACCACTTATTAAAGCCTGTAAAAGCATACAAAGGCTCCAGAGTCCTCCATAAAGAGAATAAAAAGTTGGATAACCAGAGCGCTGATCCCGCCAGAAGGAGGCGCTCTGCCACAATGGTTAGGTCACTACCGATCACAGGCTTGGGTTTTGCTGTTAGGTGAAGCAAAATCACTTTATGACTATACTTTGATCACACAGGAAATGTTAGAGTAACATCTGGGGGCCATATACACATTCAAATTCCTGCAGAGTTAACTTTTAGTTGTCACACTAACATACATGGCAAAACGTGTATCTATGTTAGTAAGAGGTAACATAACACGACTACAGTGCACATAATACCATATACAGATGGGATGATTTGATCCCCTGCTAATTTTGAAAATGTGTCCACTGACATCATTAAAAGAAATGATCAGCCTATAATTTTAATGGTAGATGCATTTTAACAGTGAGAGACAGAATAACAAAAAAAAAACAAACAAGAAAAACATGTCAAAAAAGTTATAAATTGATTTGCAGGTCAATGCGGGGAAAAAGTATTTGATGCCTTCAACTGAGAACTTGTTGGCAAAACCCGTGTTGGCAATCACAGAATTCAGACATTTTTTGTAGTTGACCACTAGGTTTGCCCACATCTCAGGAGGGATTTTGTCCCACTCCTCTTTGTAAATCCTCTCCAAGTCATTAAGGTTGCAAAGCTAATGTTTGGCAACTCAAACCTTTCGCTCCCACCACAGATTTTCTATGGAATTAAGGTCTGGAGACTGGCTAGGCCACTCCAGGACCATATTGGGCTTCTTCTTGAGCCACTCCTTTGTTGCCTTGCTGTGTGTTTTAGGTCATTGTCATGCTGGAATACCCATCCACGACCCATTTTCAATGTCCTGGCTGAGAGAACAAGGTTCTCAACCAAGCTTTGACAATACATGGCCCTGTCCATCGTCTCTTTAATGCTGTGCAGTTGTCCTGTCCCCTTAGCAGAAAACCACCCCCACAGTATACTGTTTCCACCTCCATGTTTGATGGTGGGATGGTGTTCTTGGGGTTATAAGCAGCTTTCCTCCTCCACCAATATGGAATATGGAGTACAATTTTTGGCACCACTACATAAAAAGGACATTTTAGAGCTGGAAAAAGTACAGAGAAGAGCAACAAAACTAAGGCGGAGAATGAAGGGGCTAAGTTATGAAGAAAGACTAACAAAATTAAACTTATTTACTGTAGGAAAAAGGCATCTACGAGAAGGTATGATTACCTTATATAAATACATCCAGGGTCAGTACAAAGCTTTGTCAAGGGAACTTTTTGTGCCAAGAGGTTTTTAACTGACAAAGGGACATCCCTTGAGAATAGAAGTGAAAAGATTTCACCTTAAAGAAAGAAAATGGTTCTTCACAGTAAGGGTGGTTAATCTGTGGAATTCTCTACCAAAGGAGGTGGTGACAGCGGATATAATAGATCATTTTTGAAAGGGATTGGAAACATTTTTAAATAAAAAGGGCATTAAGGGCTATCCTGGATAAATAGAGAGGGAGTATTGATCCAGGGATCAATCCGTTTGCCAGTATCTGGGGTCAGGAAGGAATTTTATTTTGCTTTTCCCTGTTGAGACAATTGTCAGACAAGTTTCACTGTTTTTTTTTTTTTCTGTTTGCCTTACTCTGGATCACTTAACAATAAATCTGCATCTTGCAGATCAGAGGATATCTAAAAAGGTTAAACTTCATGGACTAAAGTCTTTTTTCAACATAAATTAGTAAGTACAATGCATATAAAAAGTCTACACACGCCTGTTAAAATGTCAGGTTTCTGTTCTGTAAAAAAAAATGAGACAAAGATAAATCATTTCAGAACTTTTTCCACCTTTAATGTGACCTATAAACTGTACAACTCAATTGAAAAACAAACTGAAATCTTTTAGGTGGAGGGAAGAAAAAAAAAAAGAGAAACAATATGGTTGCATAAGTCTGCACCCCCTCTTATAACTGGGGATGTAGCTGTGTTCAGAATTAAGCAAACACATTCCAAATCGTGTTAAATAGGAGTCAGCATACACCTGCCATCATTTAAAGTGCCTCTGATTAACCTCAAATAAAGTTAAGCTGCTCTAGTTGGTCTTTTCTGAAATTTTCTTAGTCGCATCCCACAGCAAAAGCCATGGTCCACAGAGAGCTTCCAAAGCATCAGAGGGATCTCATTGTTAAAAGGTATCAGTCAGGAGAAGGGTACAAAAGAATTTCCAAGGCATTAGATATACCATGGAACACAGTGAAGACAGTCATCATCAAGTGGAGAAAATATGGCACAACAGTGACATTACCAAGAGCTGGAGCTCCCTCCAAAATTGATGAAAAGACGAGAAGAAAACTGGTCTGGGAGGCTACCAAGAGGCCTACAGCAAAATTTAAGGAGCTGCAGGAATATTTGGCAAGTACTGGCTGTGTGGTACATGTGACAACAATCTCCCGTATTCTTCATATGTCTGGGCTATGGGGTAGAGTGGCAAGACGAAAGCCTTTTCTTACGAAGAAAAACATCCAAGCCAGGCTACATTTTGCAAAAACACATCTGAATTCTCCCAAAAGCATGTGGGAAAAGGTGTTATGGTCTGATGAAACCAAGGTTGAACTTTTTGGCCATAATTCGAAAAGATCTGTTTGGCGCAAAAACAACACTGCACATCACCAAAAGAACACCATACCCACAGTGACGCATGGTGGTGGCAGCATCATGTTTTGGGGCTGTTTTTTGTCAGCTGGAACTGGGGCCTTAGTTAAGATAGAGGGAATTATGAACAGTTCCAAATACCAGTCAATATTGGCACAAAACCTTCAGGCTTCTGCTAGAAAGCTGAACATGAAGAGGAACTTCATCTTTCAGCATGACAACGACCCAAAGCATACATCCAAATCGACAAAGGAAAGGCTTCACCGGAAGAAGATTAAAGTTTTGGAATGGTCCAGCGAGAGCCCAGACCTGAATCCGATTGAAAATCTGTGGGGTGATCTGAAGAGGGCTGTGCCCAGGAGATGCCCTCGCAATCTGACAGAGCAAAGAAGAGCGGGCAAATCTTGCCAAGTCAAAATGTGCCATGCTGATAGACTCATACCCAAAAAGACTGAGTGCTGTAATAAAATCAGAAGGTGCTTTAACAAAGTATTAGTTTAAGGGTGTGCAGACTTATGCAACCATATTATTTTATTTTTATATTTTTTCTTCCCTCTACCTAAAATATTTCAGTATGTTTTTCAATTGAGTTGTACACTTTATAGGTCACATTAAAGTTGGAAAAAGTTCTGAAATGATTTATCTTTGTCTCATTTTTTTACAGCACGGAAACCTGACATTTTAACAGGGGTGTGTAGACTTTTTATATCCACTGTAACTATGTAACTATATAAACAAAGAAAGAAAGAAATAAGTATTTTCTTTAGTTAATTTATATTCTCTTTTAGGTAACGCAAGACAAATCTGGAGGGCAGAGTCCAGTATTGACAACTTTAAGAAATTATATTCTATTTTTTTTATGAGATTGTGCCAAAATAACGAAAGAGATAAATAAGCAGCTATTGAAGGGGTTCAGTGGCTAAACGTTGAACTATAGGTGATCTATCACACACACTCTACTATAGACATCATATACAGTTTTGCTCAAAAGTTTGCATACCTTGGCTGAAATTTTGAAAAGTTGGCATTTGTTTAGAAAATATGACTGATCATGCAAAAAAAAATATATTTTATTGAAGGATAGTGATCATATGAAGCTATTTATTATCACATAGTTGTTTGGCTCCTTTGTAAATCATAATGATAAAAGAAATCACCCAAATAGCCCTGATCAAAAGTTTACATACCCTAGTACTTAATACTGTGTATTGCCCCCTTTAGCACCAATGACGGCGTGCAGTCTTCTGAAATAGTTGTCTAATTCTTACAGGTGGTATAGCTGCCCATTCTTCTTGGCAAAATGCCTCCAGGTCATGCAAAGTCTTTGGTCGTTTTGCATGAACCGCGCGTTTGAGATCTCCCCAGAATTGCGCGATGATATTAAGGTCAGGAGACTGTGATGGCCACTCCACAACCTTCACCTTTTACAGGTTTTGCTCAAGAATATCTCTGTATTTAGCACCATCAATCTTTCCCTCAACGCTGACCAGTTGCCCAGCCCCGGCTGCTGAAAAACATCCCCATAGCATGATGCTGCCACCACCATGTTTCACTGTGAGGATGGTGTTTTTTGGATGATGTGATGTGTTGGGTTTGAGTCAAACATAGCGTTTTCTTTTATGGCCGAAAAGTTCAATTTTAGTCTCATCAGACCAGAGCACCTTCCTCCATACATTTTGGGAGTCTCCCACATACCTTTTTGCAAACTCAAAACATACCTTTTTATTTTTTGCTGAAAGTAATGGCTTTCATCTGGCCACTCTGCCATAAAGCCCAACTCTATGGAGCGTACGGCTTATTCAATTATTATACAGCTTTCAAAAAAGGTGTGTATATGTAATGACAGATCATGGGACACTTAGATTGCACACAGACATCATTTCACTAATTATGTGACTTCTGAAGGTAATTGGTTGCACCAGAGCTTTTTATGGCCTTCATAACAAAGGGTATGAATGCATACGCACATACCAATTTTCTGTTATCTATTTCTAAAGAATACTTTTATGTATATATTTTTCTCATTTCACTTCACCATTTTAGACTATTGTGTTCTGATCCATCACATAAGTGATGGGGTAACATAAAGGCTTGTGGGGGTCAGTATAAAGCCACATATGTTACATAGTTACATAGTTACATAGTAATTAAGGTTGAAAAAAGACTTTCAGTCCATCAAGTTCAACCTGTTAAGATCTCCTCTGATCTGCAATATGCGGATTAGTTATTAATTAAATTATTGATTAAATAATTATTAATAGTATAGTATTGGAGGATGAATAAAGAGTTAGTCCATCAGGTTCAACCTTTTTAGATCTCTATTGATCTTTTTAATGTGGACTATTTATTATTATTGTTAATTGTTAATTGATCCAGAGGAAGGCAAACAGAAAAAAAAACCATTGAAACTTTGCCAATTGTCTCATAAAGGGAAAAAAAAGCAAAATTCCTTCCTGACCCCAGAAACTGGCGATCAAATTTCTCCCTGGATCAATATTCCTTGCTAGTTATCTAGGATAGCCTTGAATGCCCTCTTTATTCAAAGATTTATGTAACCCCTTTTTGAAGTTGTCTATCGAATTCGCTGTCACCACCTCCTTTGGTAGAGAATTCCACAGTTTAACCACCCTAACTGTGAAGAACCCTTTTCTATGTTTAAGGTGAAATCTTTTTTCCTCTAACCTCAAGGGATGTCCTCTTGTCAGTTGAAAATCTCTTGCTACAAAAAGTTCACTTGACAAAACCTTATATTGACCCTGGATGTATTTATATAAGGTAATCATATCTCCTCTTAGACGCCTTTTTTCTAGAGACAATAAGTGTAATTTGGTTAGTCTTTCTTCATAACTTAGCCCCTCCATTCCCCTTATTAGTTTTGTTGCCCTTCTCTGTACTTTTTCCAGCTCTAAAATGTATTTTTTATGAGGTGGTGCCCAAAATTGTACGAGGGACGCAGTTCACCGCAAATGCGGGTCCTCGCGAAGCGAGGGCCCGCATTTGCGGTTGTGGAGGCTCAACGTCGGCTGTGTTAACACACACATACACACACACGACTTTTTTAACAGAATAAACCCAACCGCCCAGCCAACAAAAACCCAACAACGTCCCCGCAAATGCGGATCCTCGCGAAGCGAGGGTCCGCATTTGCGGTGGTGGGAGCATCCCAACATCGGCTGTGTTAACACACATACACACACACACAACTTCATAACAAAAAAAAACTCAAAGTCGCCTCACACCCGCTTACACCCAGACACACAGACGCAAGACTTAACAAAAAAACAGTAAAAAAGGCCCTTCACACGCTCTTAACACACATACGCACGACTTAGAAACAAATACACTGCGTCGTACATGTAAAAGCTAACTGCGTATATCGCAAAAAAATACGGCAACATCGCAACAAAATACGGCCGCATCGGAAAAAAATACGGCCGCGAAAGACCCATTCCAACCGCCGCGCATCAAAACATCACAAACACAAGAAATAAACACAACAAACACATAAAAAGCTTACTTACAGCACGGGGGGGCATCCGGCACCTCCAAAAGTTCATTTACACGTCCATTTAAGTCAAAACAAAGAGTTTAAACGACCGAAAATCGGCTAAGCGAGAGAAAAAATGGCCGCCGAACAAAACGAAAACGAGGCTCCAGACGTAACTACACTACACTTACTCGCAATAATGAAACACATACTATGTGGAACGGATCACACTCATATTAAACACCATTTTAACCACTACTACGCACAAAATGGCGGATGGAACGCAAATTGTAAGCTGGAACGCAAATAGCGCATGCGTATTGCGTTCTAACGGTCTAACTTTCCAGAATGTTCTACAAGTTTATAAATACTGATTTGACAGAGAAAAATACATTTCTCCTCAGGTGATGAACAGAGTGACTTCGGAGATAACTGCTGCTAAAACTTGAGAAGATAATTCTTTCCTAATTTACTACTTTACATTGTGCAAATTACAACTGAGAGGTAAGCTATAATATATTACTTATTTTCAAGACAGGACATCAAAAAAAAAAATTAAAGAAGACAAAGAGGTTTATGTATACTGACAAGTGACACGCACATATATGCGTATAATGTATACTGACATGTGACACGCACATTTATGCGTATAATGTATACTGACAAGTGACACGCACATATATGCGTATAATGTATACTGACATGTGACACTGACATGTGACACGCACATATATGCGTATAATGTATACTGACAAGTGACACGCACATATATGTGTATAATGTATACTGACAAGTGACACGCACATTTATGCGTATAATGTATACTGACAAGTGACACGCACATTTATGCGTATAATGTATAGTGACATGTCACACGCACATTTATGCGTATAATGTATAGTGACATGTCACATGCACATATATGCGTATAATGTATACTAACATGTGACACGCACATTTATGTGTATAATGTATAGTGACATGTCACACGCACATTTATGCGTATAATGTATAGTGACAAGTGACACGCACATTTATGTGTATTGCCCCTGCAACAAACTAATTAAACAACTACATTTAAATTACATTACAAAAAAATAAGTTGGGACTATTAAAATACTATTAAAATATGAGTCATGTATACTGATATGTGACACGCACATATATGTGTATCATCTATAGTCACATGTCACACACACATTTATGTATGTTGGCCAAAAATAAAAATAAGGTTAATTTAACAATTAAAATATGATTCATGTATACTGATATGTCACACGCACACAAAAAAATTACTTTCAACTATGGAAATGTGCTTCATGTATGTGACATATGTGTGTAGACCCCACCAAAAAATAATGTTAATTCAAATTAATTACAGAAGTATATTTCAATGAAATTAATTTACTGCAATTTAATAGATCACCTAAAACTCAATCTTTCTACTTTTTTTAATATTCAAACAGACTCTGCATCAACAGCGTCTCTCAACAATTTGCACTGTGCACTGTGAAGCACAATCCCTTTTAAAGAACACCAACAAAGAAGAAGAGGTAAGATACAAAAATACTTTAAATGCTGAAAAGGCCATGGTTTGTTAAATACAAATAAAAAATTCTATAATTCACTATTTCACTTTATTTTTCAAACAGACACTACAAGAAGACCGGCGGATTAAGATTGGCAGGAGGGGACCCTCTGTCATTCCACACTTCAATCAAGGTAAAGTATTAAGTATAAAAAAGAACCGAACCATGAGCCTTATTCAATTGTGAGTTGGCTAATTGAATAGGGCTTTATATAAGCACATAATAGGTCTTCACTAACTAAAAACTTCTGTCAAAAAATATTTTATGTGCTTATATAGAGCCCTATTCAATTGGTCAAAACGCAATTGATTCAGGACCTAAATATGTTTAATGGCCGAGGGCCTCATTCAAATGTGATTTGACCATTTCAATAGGGCTCTATATAAGCACATTTGGCTCAATTTAACTAAAAACTTCTGTTCAAAAATATGCTCTGTGCTTATATAGAGCCCTATTGAAAAACCAAATTCAATGAGGCCCTCACAATATAACAAATCCAGCAAACAAAGGCCCTCATTCAATTGATATTTTGGACAATTCAATAGGGCTCCAAATAAGCACATTTAGAACCCTATTGAATTGGCCAAACTGCAATTGAATGAGGGCCAAAGTATGCAACATATGGTACACACAAACTGGTACACACAAAACAGGATTGTAACAAACACATAGCAAACTAAATTTATATTCTTTGGGCCTCATTCTATTATCGGCCGTAAATCGTCCGTAAGGCTGCGATTCCTTGCGAGGGTTCAGTTAACTCGCGATTCTATTATACGGCCCCGCAAGGATCTCCTTTTACGGCCGGCCGCATATCTTGGAACCGGCCGTAATCTGTGAAATATAAAAACTGAAAAATAAATTCAAGCCTGCACTGTACAGCTCTGTAAATGCTAGGGATCATATTGGGGGACATGAGGATTAAAAGGAACCCACTCTCAAGCTTGCACATCTGCCCAAACCCGAGTTCAAATTAACTGTTTATTTTCCGGCTGAGGCGTGGGCGGGTCTGAGGTGCTCCAAGCACTCTGGACTTTTTACATGGATATTTTACGGATATTAAAAATAAAATATTTTACGGATTTGAGTACAGGATAATTATGTGCTATTTTTTCTAACACCTAAAATCCCTTTATAGTCTTCTCAAAGTGCAGGATGGCTTTATTTGAGCTATTTTATGTGCTTAATTGGTGCTAGCGAGACCTTTTTCCTGCAAGTAACTGCGGCTCGTTTTTAGCCTTGCAGAGAGGTTTCCCGGAGCAATTGAATTGCAAATCTCTTGCGGCCGTTTAAGATTAAAGGCTTTCCTCCGGCGCGAGCGGCCGCAAGAGATAGCAAGGCACCGGCCGTAAGGGAATAGAATAGCCGAATAGCTTGCAGCCGGTCCTTGCGGCCCCGCAACGGCTGCGGCCGATAATAGAATGAGGCCCTTTTTGTTTAACAACCTATAACCATTAGAAAAAACACTACATAAGTATAACAAAAGTGGTGCCCATCAAACGGGATTGTACGAAAACTCACACAAACACATAGCAAAATACATTTAAATTCTTATTTTAATGTTTAACAACCTATAAGCCTTAGAAAGAAGCCTAAATAAGCATACCAACATTGGTGCCCACCAAATAGGATTGTATGAAAACTCACACAAACACATAACAAACTACATTTACATTCTTATTTTATGTTTAACAACCTATTAGCATTACAAAACTACATTAATAAGCATACCAACAGTGGTGCGCATCAAACAGGATTGTATGAAAACTCACACAAACACATAGCAAACTACATTTACATTCTTATTTTATGTTTAACAACCTATTAGCATTACAAAACAACATTAATAAGCATACCATCAGCGGTGCGCATCAAACAGGATTGTATGAAAACTCACACAAACACATAGCAAACTACATTTACATTCTTATTTTATGTTTAACAACCTATAAGCATTACAAAACAACATTAATAAGCATACCAACAGTGGTGCGCACCAAACAGGATTGTATGAAAACTCACACAAACACATAGCAAACTACATTTACATTCTTATTTTATGTTTAACAACCTATAAGCCTTAGAAAGAAGCCTAAATAAGCATACCAACAGTGGTGCGCACCAAAAGGGATTGTATGAAAACTCACACAAACACATACCAAAGTACATTTAGATACTTATTTTATGTTTAACAATCTATAAGCCTTAGAAAAAGGCCTAAATAAGCATACCAAAAGTGGTGGACACCAAACGGGATTGTAGAAAAACAAAGAAATAATGTCATTTTTTAGTTCATACAAATACATTAAAATAATATTACATTTTCATTTTTATTTTATATCAGATACTGCGTCAAGAACATCGGAACAGGAGTTTCAACTGAGGACCACACCAGCGGACGAGGACTTTCAACAGAGGACCAGACCATTGGACGAGGACTTTCAACAGAGGACTACACCATCGGACAAGGACTTTCAACAGAGGACCAGACGATTGGACGAGGACTTTCAACACAGGACCAGACCATCAGACGAAGGCTTTCAACACAGGACCAACAAAGATTCTGCTTCAAATCAAACTTCAACCAAGGTACAGTATAACAAGTAAAAAAAGAGAAAAATTAATTAATATTCTTCTTTAATGTTTAACCACCTATAAGCCTTAGAAAATAGCCTACAGAAGCATACTAAAATTGTGGCGCACCAAAAAGGATTGTAGAAAAACACAGAAATAATGCCATTTTTTCATTAATACAAAGACATTCAAATAACATAACATTTTCATTTTTATTTTATAACAGATACTGCGTCAAGAACATCGGAACAGGAGTTGGAACTGAGGACCACACCAGAGGACGAGGACTTTCAACAGAGGACTACACCATCGGACGAGGACTTTCAACACAGGACCAGACCATCGGACGAAGGCTTTCAACACAGGACCAACAAAGAATTTTGCTTGAAATCAAACTTCAACCTAGGTACAGTATAAAAAGTAATATCTATCATCTATCTCTTATTTGTCTTTTAGGGCCAATAATCTTTAACAATAAATACAAACTTCAATGTAAACTTAAAAAATAAATTGGCATAGTCCAAAAAAGTCTAAAAACACAGAATCTATACAATTTGTCATTGTAACATTCCAGTCCTAAACCCTAATTTAATTGCCATTTGACAAATTGAATAGTGCTGTAAATAAGGACATAACATCTTTTTTAAAATACCTTTTTAGTTACTGAAACACTTGCTTTTGGATACATGTTTAATAAATAAAAATGTCTTTAAATAATTATCTCATGCCCTTATTTAGACTTTTATTCAATTGACCGCATTGAAATTGATTAACTATAAAATGTTAACACACTATTGATAACTATATGTCATGAAAAACAACTTAACATCTCAAAATAAACTAATGGTACATTATTTTATTTTTACAGATTAACATGGCTGATAATGAGAGTAAACAAGAAAAGAAAAGACGCCAAGCTAGAGAACGACGACAGAGAGCAGACAGCCAGCAGACACCGGAGAAGAAGGAAATTCGACGAGAAAAAGAACGCAAAAGAATTGCAAGCAAAAGACTGTCACTTGCAGAAATTAAAGATATGTCAAAAAAAACAACAAAGAAAATAAAGCATTTACAACCTGTTGCTCAAACATCAGATGACATTTTACCAGAAAAAAGACAAGAGATACCAAAAAAAGCAACAAAGAAAACAAAGCATTTAGAACCGTTTCATGAAACATTAGATGACATTTTACCTCAAACAATACAACATATACCAAGAAAAGCAACGAAAAAAACAAAACATTTAGAACCTGTTGTTGAAACATTATATGACATTTCACCTGATGAATATGAAAGGCAAAATCCTATATGCTTTGCAAATTGTCCTCTACTCAAGTCTTTAGCAGTAGAGGTTCATAGTTGTGGGGACATGACTACTCAATGTCAGTTTTGTGAGGCTTATTATTTTAAACAGGAGAGACCCAGAGATGGACAATTTATTAGTTGTTGTCAAAAAGGCAAGTTCAAACTTCCAGAAAGGAAAGAATTTCCAATTTATTTACAAAATATTATGACTGAACCTACTTTTCCAAACTACAAAAATTTTAAGACAAACATAAGATCCTACAATAGTGCCATATCCTTTGCATCCATGGGGGCAACATTAGCTGCTAATGTACCAGGACATGGTCCTTACTGTTTTAAAGTCCAAGGACAAATTTATCATCGCACTTCCCATTTACATCCAGAGGAAGGAAATAAAAGAAAATTCGCTCAACTATATGTCCTAGATACAATGGAAGCTGTTGACCAACGTATGCAGATGGAAGAAAATAAAAAATGCTTACCCACTGTTTTCATAGAGCTAAATAACATTATGGACAACAATCCCTACAGTAAAGCTTATAAAAAATTGGCAGAAGTAGAAAATGAACAACTACTTCATTCACAAACACATCAATTACCAATGCCGAAGGTTAATATGGTGCTTAAAAGAGACAGACATACTGATAAACGTCGTTATAACTTGCCAACAACAAATGAGGTTGCAATGGTGTTTCAGAATGATGAAGGAGAACCACCATTTCAAAGAGACATTCGAATATATCCTAGAAATGAGGACCAACTGTTTATTAATATGAGTATCTTAAGTCCAAATTTAGATCCAATGACATATCCCATCTTTTTCCCACACGGAGAAGCAGGTTGGCAACCAAAATTAACTCTTCCCAGTTACCCAAATGCTAAAGCCAGAATCCGAAATAATGTTTCTATGCTTGAATTTAAAGTAGCTCAAATTGCCATTCGCAATGTATTTAATCCAATTTTATGTGGTGGGAAACTAACACAACAATGGATTATTGATTCATATTTACAAGTTGAGGCAAATAATTTAAACTTTATCAAATATCAACAAGATAAACTCCGTGTAGAACAATATTCTGGACTCATGGACTATGTTGCTGACGTGGCTACAAGCAGAGACATGACAGCTGGCAAAGCCATCATTTTACCATCTTCCTTTCAAGGATCTCCTCGGAATATGAGAGAAAGATACAATGATGCTATGGCTATTGTGACAAAATTTGGCAAACCCGATTTATTTGTGACATTTACATGTAATCCACAATGGCCAGAAATTACACTAAATCTACTTCTTGGACAAACTGCTTCAGATCGACCAGATTTAGTAGCCAGAGTTTTTAAGATTAAA
The DNA here is from genome assembly GCA_027410445.1 of Discoglossus pictus. Classification (NCBI taxonomy): domain Eukaryota; kingdom Metazoa; phylum Chordata; class Amphibia; order Anura; family Alytidae; genus Discoglossus; species Discoglossus pictus. The sequence goes on from CM050164.1 coordinate 475,430,780, forward strand.
TTAAATGAATTAATACGTGACTTCACTATAAATCAGTTATTTGGCAAATGTCTTGCTTATGTATATACCATTGAATTTCAAAAAAGAGGCCTTCCACATGCACATCTTCTAATAATACTTCAAGAAAAAGATAAATTAGATACTTCAGACAAAGTGGATGCAGTCATTGTTGCTGAACTACCAGATCCAGAACTATATGGTAGACTATATGAGATTGTTACTCATCGCATGATTCATGGACCCTGTGGTGACCTTAATCCACAATCACCATGTATGGAAAATAATAAATGTTCCAAAGAATTTCCAAAAGATTATAAAGACAAAACCTATGCCAATTGTGATGGATATCCACTTTATAAAAGAAGAGAAGGAGATAGTGCCATTATTCGTGGAAAAAAAGTGGACAATAGATATGTAGTACCCTACAATCCACATTTACTCATGAAGTACAACGCCCACATCAACGTAGAAGCCTGCACTTCCATCAAATCCATTAAATATGTCTACAAATATATTTACAAAGGTTACGATGCAGCTACTGTAGTCGTCAAAAGTGCAGACAACCCTGAAAGTAGTGAGTTAGTACATGATGAACTTGCATCTCATGTAGATGCTCGCTATGTCAGTGCACCAGAAGCTATGTGGCGGCTTTTAAAATTTGAAATGCATGATAGATCACATGCAGTATATAGGTTAGCAGTACATTTGCCACAACGACATTTAGTCTATTTCCATGCTGGAAATGAAATGAATGCATTGGCCCAAAGTGAAGATCGTCACACTACACTAACTGCATGGTTTGCATTAAATTCCACTGATGCTGAAGAAACACAATACTTATATATTGAAATTCCATATCACTATGTTTTTGTGAATGGATTATGGAGACCAAGAAAAACCAGAGGCAATAAAATTATTCCAAGAATTTACACAGTCAGTCCAAGAGATGTGGAACGTTTTTGCTTACGGATATTACTTTTAAATGTTCCTGGAGCACAAAGTTTTGAACACTTAAGAACTGTTAATGACATTGTATATGAATCCTTCCATTTAGCTGCAAGACATAGAAACTTACTCGCTGATGATACAGAGTGGGAAAGATGCTTAGAAGAAGCAGCACAATGTCAAATGCCACGACAGATGAGAGAACAATTTGCTTTTATTTGTATCTTCTCAAATGCTCCAAATGCATTAGCTTTGTGGGAGACTTTTAAAAGTAATATGGCTGAAGACTTTATGCGACGATACAATGAACCCATTGCACACTTAAAAGCGTTAATGGAAATCCAAGAAGTCTTTTTAACTCATGGATTAAGTTGTGCAAGTTTTAATTTGCCTGATCCAGGTCTTATAGATGACATTAACTTTGAAGACTATGACATTCAACTACAAGCAGAAAGAACAGAAAAAGACTTGCAACTTTAAATACACTACAATTGCAAGCATTTCATGCCATTAAAAATGCTATAGATGATGACATGGTGATAGAGCGTTATTTCTATCTTGATGGACCTGGCGGATCAGGAAAAACATATTTGTACAATTTATTAATGAGTTCAGTACGAGCACAAGGAAAAATAGCAATGGCGTTTGCCACTACTGGAATTGCTGCACTTTTATTAGAAGGTGGAAGAACTGTTCATAGTGGATTTAAACTGCCAGTGCCTATTTTAGAAAATTCTGTGTCAGATATTCGCATGACATCCTTACAAGCAAAGAAATTGAAGAAATGTAAATTAATTATAATAGATGAGGCCACAATGATGTCATGCTATGCCCTCCAATGTATTGACCATTTGCTTCGTGAAGTCATGGATAATATTTTTCCATTTGGTGGAAAGGTAATGTTGTTGGGTGGCAATTTTAGACAAACATTACCTGTCGTTGTACATGGAAATCGAACTGACATTATCGAAACATGTATAAAGTCAAGTACAGTATGGAAACATTTTACCCATCTTCAACTGCAACAAAATATGAGATCAGAAGGCCAAACTGATTTCAATGATTGGCTTATTAAAATTGGAGAAGGCAGAACAGAAAAAATACTACATTTACCTGACGACACTGTAGAGATCCCACCTCATATGATTTGTCAACAAGATATTATATCGGCTATATTTGAAGGGAGCATAAATAACGAAGAATATTCCGAGCTTGCCAACCAAGTCATACTGACGTGTAAAAATAAAGATGCATTAATCCTCAATAATAAAATCTTAAAAAAAATTTATGCACCACAAAGAAATTATCACAGTGCTGATTCTGTACTTGCTGATGACAATGAAAGTCAGGCTAACTTTTCGACTGAATTCATAAACTCTTTAACTCCTTCTGGAATGCCACCACATATTTTGCAGCTAAAGAAAGGTGCAATTATCATGTTACTGCGAAATATGAACCCCAAAAAAGGCCTATGCAATGGCACAAGATTAATTGTTCAACAATTAAAGGACCATTTTATAGATGCTGAAATTTTAACTGGGACCCATAGAGGAGAGAGAGTTTTCATACCAAGAATAGATTTAGCACCAAGTGAAAGTAGTCTCCCTTTTATACTTCAAAGAAGACAATTTCCCATTATTATGGCATTTGCCATGACCATTAATAAATCACAAGGTCAAACTTTCAAATCTGTGGGTATTTTCTTGGAAGAACCAGTTTTTGCACATGGTCAATTGTACGTTGCGTTGTCAAGGTGCAAAAATCCACAGGCTATTAAAGTTTACATTGAAAACAATGAAAGTCAAGGTGATTTATTAGAAGATGGACGTATTTTTACTAAAAACATTGTCTACTATGAAGTACTATAACTTTGAAGGATACTAATTAAAGATGCCAAGATTTTTTAAAAGCATTGCAAAATACATAACAATTGGTTGTTTAATTCAGTCATAATTAATGGAAGTCATGTTTATGAATGATTCGCCTCACAAAATACTTGCCTTGCTTTGTTAGTAAAAATTATGTTAAAATGTTAAGTCACTATGTTAATGTTTCTAATGTTACAAGTTTAAAAAATATATTTTCAAGTTATTTCATTCAACATATTACAAAGTGGATGTTAAGAGGTCAAGCACCTTTTAAGTCACAATGTAAATATTGTCTGTTATCTTAAGATTACTACCTACATTAATGTTTATCGCCAATTTATGTGCTCAGTAATAAATTACTTTAATTACGTACGTTTTAAGAAGAGTTTTACTGTATGCCTTCCTCTACATTCAATGTATATTCAAGTTAACAATTATTGTGATAGAAATTGAATTTTAATACTGATTAATTTAAATGTCAATTGTTTTTACATTCAAATGTTAATACTTTTAATAAAAAATTACGTTACAAAATGTATTCACTATGTTCCTGTTTATAATGTTCAAAATTATACCAATGTTTTGTCAACTTCTAAACTTACATAAAAAATAAAGTTCAAGTTTACAAATATATACTTTGAAGGTTATTGCTTACATATATTTTAAACTTCATGTTAAAATTTGCAACGTTTAAAAAAGGCTTTTTACTTTTTGCTTTCCTATTCATTCAATGTATATTAAAGTTAACAATTCTTCAGATACTAATTACATTTTAAAAAACCATTACATCAACATTTTACAAAAATACACGTTCATATTAAAATACTTACAAGGGTCAAAAATATATGTTAATAACTAAACAACTTGACAAACATATACATCACATTGCCGTCATTTTTTGACGGGCAAGTCGCTAGTTAT
>CM050164.1:475434713-475607213 GCA_027410445.1 Discoglossus pictus
TGGCTCGATTGCCACCTTCCAATCCTCTTAAGCACCTCATCCGGAAGTCCCAAGCCCGCTGCTTCCAAATTCAGCCTCACATAGTCCCAGATTGCTCAAACAACTTTTGAAAACCTTAGAGAATTGGAAGCGCGACAAGGCAAGCCCGTCCAAGTATATTAATAACGGCCCGGGCAAACAGTCGGTCCACACAGTCTACTGGGCAAAAGTCCGTTCCTAGCCGTCTCAGTATGATCTCCTTGCTATGACCCGCCTGGTCTGTCTTGGACCTCCTTAACCAGAACACTACCCTGTCACCTTCCACCCATACGTCCTCCACTTGCATGCCTCCCGGGCCGTGCCTGCTAGCCACAACCAGTTCGCCTAACCTGAATGCCCCAAAGAAGGCTAGCGAAAAAGCTGTATGGAACAGCCCTCCTCCAGTGCCACAGAGATACACAACAACAGCAAAAATGTGACAGGGTGCCGCTTGTCCTTACCCGACTGACCGTTAGCCAATCCTTTTAAGACCCTCCTTACCAGAAACTCCTTAGTCAAGTCCTTCGTCAAGTCCTTCTGCCCAGATAGCTTGAACATAAAAGCTAACGCAGTTACTTGACTGGACACTGATGCCGCCGACATACCGTCATTCCTACATTGCAGTATGAACCACAGCAGTATGCTTAACCTCTGATCATCAGACTCCTCACTGCCTGCCGCCGCCACCAAGTCGGCCCACTTAAACCACACCTTGTATGCCGACCATGTTGATGGCGCCAATGAATTCCTGATCAGCGACACTACCTCTCTGCTCCGAACTCCGGGACCTCCAGGAACTGCTCCCCCGTCGCTGCTGCTTGGGGTAACAGCTGTCTGAAGCGCCCCCACTGAAAACGAGACAGTGAGTCAGCTATTCTGTTATCTATGCCCGGAACATGCCTAGCTCTAAAACATATGTTCAAACGTAAGCAGGCAAGAACTAAGTGTCGAAGCAACCTAATGACTGGTATTGATGATGACGTGATGTTGTTCACCGCGTGGACCGCTGACATGTTGTCCGAGAAAAAAATGACGTGCCTATTGTCACGACCCACTCTCTGGTTGGGGTCTGCACGCCAGGATCGAAAATGCCTGCAGCCAGTTCTCAAACATCTACAAATCAAATCTTCCTGAAGCCCGTCCGCTCTGGCTCGCCCGACACTGGTCCTCTGTCCTGGGTATCCACGAATCTTGATGAGGGTAGCAATGAGAATATTTCAATAAATTCCCTCTTCCAAATCATCTCATTTACTTCTAGTGGCAGATGAGCACCTAAGCTATACAAGCCGGGAAGGCGGTGAGACTAACCCAGAAGCACTCGCCGCCCGGTGGCACAACTCTTCTCCTGTGCTATAGTACCTTGTCCTCCCCAGGCCTGTCTATCCAAATCCGAATTGTTCATGTTAACATCATATGACCTCAAGAATCCCTTTAACCCAGCCAGAAATGTCTGTGACTATACGTCCCTGCCACTATCAGTGTAGCCCAAAGTGAATGTCTCATCTGTATCATGCCTGGTAGGCTCCTGACATGGCCTCTGATTGGCTGGACTGTTCCTGCCTCGGGATCCAGGTCGCCTGCTCTTCACACTAGTTGCAAATGATTCCCTCTCTGAACTGGAGTCCGCCCGGACGCGGCGATAAGACCTGCGGCTATGGGAGCGAGATCTGCCCATAGATGATCTGTGAAGGCAAAAAGAACCATGTGAGGGCTGTCCTTGCCTGCCATACCTGTCGTCCAGTTCACTCCAGTCCAGTGATGACTCGTAGTTAGAATACGGTAACGATAGCCCAGTCAAAGGACTGTCGGCTCTAACCTCCCGAACAGTTCTACCGTCCGCTTTTGTAGCCCCTGTCTGTCCTCTGGTGTTACTACGGCCGCGGCCCCCCCCATCTGGGTAACCAACCGTCAATGCTTTCCGCATGGGTGGGTGAGCGGCCTGCTTCTTCAACTCTGATCGAAGATAAAGAAAGAGGGCTGTACCTTGCTGTTGGCTTCCTTGTTCTCATGGGACATGGGGATCACCTTGTTTCCTCTCTCCATATGCTCTCCGCAACATCTCTTTCTCCACCTTGTTTCTCTTTCTTCTCAGCTGCGATAATTGGGATGGTGGCAAGCCCTGCGAATTCAAGGTAGGCACGTTATCACCACTCCCGCTAGCTCAACTCCAAGTTGAGGTTTCGGAGCCCTGGTGATACTCCTTTTAATGTTACCCCTCTGGTTCCCCTGAACCCTAGACTCGCTCTGCGGTGGCCGCATAGATAAAGAACTGGATCTCGTTACCTCCTCCCTCGGCTGGTTCTGAGGCCTAGAAAGCCCCTGCGTGACTCTGTGGAGAGGAATGCCGCTCCCAATGCCCTTGGGGGAAACAGCCACCACCGACTGTTCCCCCGCAAATAAAAGGGGTTCATCTCCCACAATAGAGTCAGCCGCAGGTGCTGCAGCAGCCTGTCCACAGCCCAGACGGTCCTCCAATCATCTCACTCCATGGCTGATGGCTCTGGACCGCACCTCCGCCAAGATGCGCTCTAAACCCACTGACTCCCCCACAGCCATACCCACAGAAATAGCACAGGACAATGAGGGGTGATGAATGAAACAACACACAACAAACACACACCTGATGCAACTCTCACAAAAGGCAAACACCTGGCTATGCCACCTAAATATGGAGCACAGCTATAGATAAAAGGCAAAATAAAAATGGCTGCTACATGCACAAATAGAAAGAGAAGAAACAATATAAGTACCGTCCTAACCAATAGATAGACAGCAAGAGAGAAAGAACAAAAATAAAGTTTCTGTTGATCAACTTCCTGAGTTGGGAGGAGACTATGAATGCAGAGGAAGGTTACATTGTTATAAGATAACTAGAGAATTGCCTGTCAAGAAATGACGGCAATGAAATTGTAAGTGAGCTAGTGCTGTTTGGTGTATAATAATGAAATAAATAATACATTAATAAATTAATATACTTTACCTATTTTGAAGTAATATATGCAGGAAGCATTCTGTTGAAGAGCTGACAATCTGTTTTGATGTTGCTGCAGCATTTGTGGTGTGGAGCTGCTGTGTAAGCGTGATGAATGTGTGCAGTGTAATAGTGTGCGTGCGCAAGACCAAACCGTTAGCGTAGCTGTGTACGAGCCCGCAAGCATTAGCAACAACTCGTATGCTCACAACTATATATACAACTATATATGTGATATAGCATCTAAAAGTGGCAGTGCTATCAATAGAATTATTCAGAGAGAGCAGGTGAAAGATGCAGCTCAGTGAATAACTATCACATATATACATGAAAGAATTATTTGATATATGTATGCGTGTACTTATTTATTTATGTATTTATTTTGCTTTGTAAAACATTATATAGAAACAATAATTGTAGAAACTATAGTTGTCCATTAAGTAAAAGCTTTAAGGTCTATTTAGGGAATGAATGTGTGGAATGAATGAAAGAAAAGAGGGACCACAAGGAGGAGAGAGATAGAGGGGATTAATCTGTAGACAGATGATACTATGAGCCACATTCAATTAAAAGCCCGCAACTCGATCGCAGACGGCCGAATGTCTGCGGGTATGTTGTGAGCTCCCGTTCCTCTCTGATTGAGATGTCATTCAATTGCTCAAGCCCGCAAGTTACTGTCCCAAAGCCGACTCCGTAAACCGCAAACTAGTCAAAAAAAATCTTCTAAATAAAATATCCTTCATACTGCTGATCTGCGGGCTTGAAATTGTTGTGCAATTAATTTTAATGTCTATCATCGCTTTTCCCATTATTTACAGTGCAGTAGTGATTTTTTATTTGCATTTACAGTGCTACGATCAGGTGTTTATCCCCCTTGCAGGTCCTCCCTAGCACTCGTGGGATTTTCTCCTTCTTTTGCCATTTCCGGGTGTGAAAACATTTGCGGGCTTGGGGACTTGGAGCTATTGAATAGTGATTTGCGATTTTAGCCTTGCGAAAGTGAAAGATCAAAGACTTCAGGAAGCTGTAAGTTACAGGTTTAACCATCACAATATTTTTAAGGCCGAAACTCGTAATCTGCTTGGAGCCCGCAAAAAGACGCCAATTGAATAGCAAATTAACTTGCTACCACACTTACGGGCTACCGGATCTCACAAAAGCTCAATTGAATGGGGCTCAAAGTTACTAAAACCAAAAAGTTTACAGGTAGACCTCAGGTTACAGTAGGGATCTTTTCCTGAAGGAACAGTAAAAATGTAACACTTTTTTTTGTCTTTTTATAACATTTTGCAAACTACCTGTTCTTAATCTGCATCATAAATTGTAAGGCGCAGCTTACATTTATTTGTGGCTGCTACACCATCTAGTGGCCACATTTATAAACTGCGGCTCTCCATCAATTCACCTTTTTTCCTGCTACTAGTGACAATTGATTGGAAATCCAGGAGCAAAATTAAATAAAAAGTAAAAAAAAAAAAAAAAGAGAGGAAAAAGGAAATGGAAAAATTTATGATGTATATGTATGATATCCTAGTTGCTTAACACCACTTATGACTGAAAAAAAAAAAACCTTAATAGGATACTTATAATCCGAGAATAATGGCGCTCAAAATATATGCAATATAGTGCACTATAAAATAAATCCCATGATGTTAGTATAACGTGGATTGGTATGACCATGAATATAGATTCCAAATCAAGGAAAATCCCTTATAAAAAGGGTTAAAATATCTATAGCTTTAATAGTCAATCCTCATATATCAGAATAAACTGATACTCCTGAGGAAGTCAGGATATACTGATAATCATTGCATATGATAAAAAGTGATATAACACTATTCAAAAAAACATATAAAAACAGGACATAGATCCTAAATGAACTGGAGGCCCAATACATATATACATGCTATCAAAGACACCTTGGACAAAAAACAAAAGATACCAAAAGCTGCAGATAACATATAACAGTATTAGTGTATTGGCAATGAATTACCACACTCAATATACTTGCTGTTTAATTGCCAAGCTTTGTAGGCATCAACACAATGTGTTCCATAATCATGCTGGGTTACATGTGTCCTACAGTAGTCTCTGTCCCTGTAGTAAGAGATAAAGTTGCCAACGGGCCATTTTGTCCACCCTGGTGGACTTTCCCTTAGGCTGTGTAGTGTGCTGGCCTCTCTGGCTTATAAAGCCAGTTTACTTCCGGATTACGTCATACGCATTGCGTAAATGCGTCTTAGACGCAATGACGTCACTCCGTCAACGTGCATGCGTCATTAAGCTATTCTACAGTAATGCAACGTTATTGAACAAATGGTAGACATCTTAACATTATTTAAAGAGTTGCTAACTTTATTACATCGCGATCAAGCTCTTAGATTTTTTTATATTAATTATCACATATATAGTTGTGAGCATCCGAATTTATAACTTTTTTGACATGCGTTTTTTTTTTTTTTTTTTTTTTTTTGTTATTCTGTATCTCACTGTTAAAATACACCTACCATTAAAATTATAGACTGATCATTTCTTTGTCAGTGGACAAACCTTCAAGATCAGCAGGTGAGCAAATACTTTTTCCCCCCACTGTAATGAAATGAAAGAGATTCAGGTTCACAAAAGCCAATCAGTAGAACTAATACAATTACTGGATCAGGTTCAGTAACTTGGTGGTCTAGGAGCTGTTTAATTTATGATTTTATAAAGTTTTTTCCTCGGAGCTCGAGGCACACATGTCCATTTGCTTCAAATATTCGTTCTGCCCACTCCGCAACATGATTAAACTTTTAAAAGGATGTCCTCAATATTTTTACAACAATTTATTTTACCAGCTGGAATTAAAGTTATGAGAGGAAATATTAACAAGAAGAAAAAGACTTGATATTTACTTAGTTGTTGCTTATTAAATCCTATCACCAATCCCCGTAAAGATATTTTCCATACCAATTTTTTCACTCAACTACAATTTCCAAGTTAAGGGCCGAACTCCGAAGCCCTAAACCATGCACTCGTACACAGCAGTTCAGGGAGGGAACATGATCAATTAAGCAAGGCTGTAACCCCCCATTTAGAAACAGCCAATAGAAAATGAGACCGCCATCGTTATGGCAGTAAAACATGGAGGTTACATGTCAATCAATTAGGTTTGGGTGTCCAAAATGCAATGGGACTCGCAACCCCTCAAAATAAAAAAATAATAAAAATGAATGCTAATACTGTTCTAGTCCATATGGGTGGCCTGATATGTATTAACACATTAATTCCCGAGATCAATATAACCCTGGATTAACACATAAAAAAATATGAAAAATATGCGAGCTTGAGACTGTTGTGCAATTACATCTAATGTCTTTTATTGCTTTCCCCGTTATTTACAGTGCAGTATTGATTTTATATTTTCATTTACAGTGCTGTGGACAGGGGTTAAACCCTTTTGTGGGTCATTTCTAGTACTTGTAGGATTTTCTCCTACATTTGCCATTTACAGGTGTGAAAACATTTGCAGGCTTAGGGAACTGTAGCAATTGAATAGCGATTTATGATTTTAGCGATCATAACTCTAGCAGACGTGAAAGATCCAAGGCTTTGGGAGGCTGTAAGTTCCAGGTTTAACAACCGCAAGGATTTCAAGCCTGTAACCTATAACCCATTCAGAGGCCCGCAAAATAATGCCAATTGAATAGCAAATTAACTTACAGCCTCACTTACGGGCTCCAGTAACTTACGATTGCTCAATTGAATAGGGCTCAGAATCCCAATAAGATAACCCACCGTTTCTTAAATGGTCGGAACAGTAAATTACACTAGGGGGACCCCTTTTTCCAAATCCTTGATCTTAGCCAAGTAAAGGCTTGGCTCCAGCCACTCCATTGTATTGTAATCTGCTCTGGCCCATTGTTACCAAATTAAGTTAATCACATCTGCCATGTACTCTATCTAAGGTCTGGACCACTCATACACAGGGTGTGTATTAGAAGGTAGCCCTATTGCTCTAAGGTGTCAGCTATCAAGGTACTGCTAGACCCCATGTGGGGTCATCTACTAAAATTGTCTGCCTCTCCTTGTTACATTGTGTACACCCCCTCTGTATCTAACTGCTATAAATATTGTTTGACTTTTCAAAATAAATCAGTTCACGTTGGAGGCATATAGAAATTGTATGTCTCTTATTTTGCTCCTGTTCTCCTGGATGGCTGCATGAAGATACTGAGAGACTCTGTAGGATCCTGCTGGTGTAGGTTTGACTCTAATAAGTCTTATCAAACCCCCTAAGAAGAAGCAGATCTATAGTCTCTTGGTATCCTGGAAGTGCTGATTCCTGATGCAAGGACCATGACTGATACAGAAGCCAGAAATCAGGGTGCTGGTGCCGAGATTTCCAAGAACCCCATGGTCCTTGTGGGTAGTTAACCTGTTATCTATAGCAGGTGGCCCTGGACTTGTATAGCCCCTAACCTCAGATCATCACACACATACATTCTCTATGTTCATGCACCTATATGCTTGGCTCACTTGCTATCAGTAAACCTCATCCATAGTCCTGGGGCTCATGCATTTTTTTATGACTTTAGTCATATCAAGCATTCAACCTTAGACAATACACAATTACACATTGGATATTGAAATAGCAGTGTTATTAATTAAGATCTCAAAAAACATTTTATAACACCGTTAATTCATACCAGTGCAATACAATCAGACCCAAAACAAAATCTCAACAAAGCACATTAAAAGCTTGGCACAGCTAAATATTCAGCAAAATCTATGATACAACAGACAGAAATAAATACTGTGTGGGTGGTCACAACAAGCAAAGAATTTAGAGCAGAAAAAAACAGCCTTTGATGTACAGCCCACCCTCACAACATGCAATCAGTCATACATACATACATACATACATACTATAATCTGTACATGTTCTAATTCTCTAGACATTGTAACTGTTCTGCAAATCTACTTAAAATTTCACTAGGATAACCAACCAATTTGGGGTAACTTTTATACCTGTACCTCCTCTACAGCTCTGCTCCCAAAATCATGGATTCCTTATTTCTAATTTTAACCACATTCCTTATATTTTGTGAACAGTAGAATTTAATAAAATCAAGCACAGAATAGGGTATGGATCAGAAGGTTTATGATAAGGATATTTGTGTTGAATGCAATTACTACCCAGAGCCACCTGCTATAGACTACAACCATTTGGGTTCTTGGAAATCTCGGCAACATCACCCTGATATCTGACTTCTGCCTCAGTCGGAGTCTCTCCATCATGAATCAGCACTTCCAGGAGTTACAGTAACCTTCCTGCGGTAGTAACCCAGACAAGTTACTTGCAGGAAGGAGATAGGATCAGTATCGCAGCCACCAGGAGTAAATAAGAGACCATAACCTTTCTACATGTCTCATCAGGGAGCTAATTTATTTTTGGAAAGTAAACAATATTTATAGGGGTTAGATACAGAGGGGGTGTATAAAACACAACAATGACAGGGAGTGGCACACAAACACAGGAGATTTATGCCACATGGGGTCTAATAGTTTGGCATCATGTCTGGCTCCTCTGAACGATAGACCAACCTCCAAATACACATAATGCAGTCTCCATGTCTAGTGGTCCAGACCTCAAACAGAGAACATTAACTTTATCTTGTAAACAATCGGACAAAATAGATTAAAACATAATGAAGGTTTTTATGGACATAGTCCATTGGCTGGAGCTAAGCAATCTGTCCTTTATAGTGGCTCAATTGACTAAGATTCAGGAAATAGAAAAGGGGTCCTTGACACTACGCCCCCCTTCCAGACAGCATTTTTGGGGCTATGACCAAGTCCCCATCCAAATGAGAAAAACTGCTGTCCTGAGTGGCCACACAAGTCCTATTGCATGTCCTTTTCCTGGAGGGAGTAGTAGATTGACCCGGTTGTGGTGTGGTTGCCCATCGTTCTGGAAAATGTCCACAGTCTCTAACCCCAATTTCTGTAGGGTCTTGGGAACACAATCCATTGGTACAGTCCTTCCAGGGGGTATCTGAGCTAGCAGCCACTTCTCAGCCACCCTCTTCACAACATCTGGGATACCAATCCTCAGGGTCCCAGGTAGCAACACAACCTAACTCAGCTCCTTCTCCTTCAATAACCCACTCCAAATTGCTGGCATCATTCTTGGGGACACATCCAAGGTCTCAGGAACTAGGATCTCATCCAGGGGCATACTGCTAGCCCCTTGGCCACAGGCAGGTAGTGACTCTGGGGTATTCTATCTAGGAAGCAACTCAGGCAGGGGTCAAAAGCACTTCCCCGCCAGCACAATCTCCTTAGGGTCAGTTGTCAATTAAGAGTTGGAGATAAACAGAGCAGGGCTCAGGATTAGGGTCTCTGGATAGAGACCCTTTCCTGGCTGAGGCTCATCCGGGATAAAAGACTTTGTTGGGGTCAGTAGCGTCTTAGGTTGAGTATTCTCAAGGTCTGGTAAGACTGAGATCACCTCTACAGCTAGGGTACACTGTGTCAGGTACTCTGGTACTGTGGGCCACTTGCCCATATCCTTTAACTCTGCATGGAATGAAGTGATCCCCATCAGCCTTGCTGGCAATTCTGCAGGCAATTCTGCTTGGGAGTGGAGCCTCAGCTTGCTCTTTCTTCAGGGTCTCAGAGCCAGTGCCCTCACCGGAACTCCCACACCTATGTGGATCCACCGGATCCATGCTGGGGAAGAGCTTCAGGGTCTCAGGCGACGCCCCCTCTCCTTATAGCCTCATGCCCCAATCTGGTATCACACTCTCCATGACTGTCAGCCTTGGCATCTCCATCTGTTTCCTAACCACCTGGACATCAGCAGTCTGTGGTTTAGGACAGGTAACAGTCCATGAGTAGCTGGGCAGACTCTCGGGGCTTGCACCCTCCTCTGCCAACTGTTCAGGCTCCAGCTCCTCCCCCTTGGTTAGCAGCTGGAACTTCTCTGGTTGTTGACCATCTTCCAGTGGCTAGTGCTGCTTAACACTGTTCCCCAGTCTTGCATCTACCAGGGTCTGGACTGTTCTTCTGGCCTCCCTATCCTTGTGAGTTCCCAGCAGTCCCTCTGATCTCACCTGTTCTGTAGCGGTCAAATCTCCGGGTACGTTCTGGTTTCCTTCCTTCACCTTAAGGGGTATAGCCAACAGTCCATTTCCTCTTGCAGTGTATCCTCTGTTAGCTCAGCTGGGAAAGCAAGGGGTAACTCCAATACTTGAGCCAGGTCACCCTGGGCCCACCTCCTTAAGCAGTTCCTCATACTTTTTTTCAAAATCCATTTTGTTAGGGGCCAATGGTTTGAGCAACCTTTCTTCTTCTTCTGTCCCTGGGTCTATTTCAAGGTTCTTTTGGCGTTGTGCCAATAAGATTTTCCAGTGCTCTGTGGTTCCAAGGCCACACTTTGGATCTCCCTTAAGCACATCCAGGAGCCCTTCAAACCTTCCAAGCTTATAGTAGGAGGCCCATTGTGATACAGTAGCCGGAAGCATCAGATCGTCATACTGACCTTCCAAGTCAAGCTCCATCCACATCAGACCCTCAAGCCGCTCTGCTAGCTCCTCACCCTGCTGAAGCCCCAGGGAAGCCATCCGCTAATTCAGAAGAGCTGTTCCCCAATCGCATTCTGTGGCAAGCCATCGCCACTTCCACATACTGGTGATCATGCTCCTTTTATCCCGGATCACCTCCAACCTACAGGTATCCATGTGGTCAAACATGTCATCAAACCAGTAACGGTCTCTCTTTACTGGATGAACCACTGATAGATGTCTTCATCCCCGTCAAGCCGCTGAAAAAACTGGACTTCAATCTTGCAGGTCACTATATGCCATCCTTCAGCTGCTGGTTACAGCACAGATATTCCACCACTGCCACCAGTTGTGAGAATCCAAGGGTAAGGGCTATTACTGCCCAGGGCCACCTGCTATAGACTACAGGTTATCTATCTACAAAGACTGTTTGGGTTCTTGGAAATCTCTGCATTAGCACCCTGATATCTGTCTTCTGTATCAGTCACTGTTTCTCCATTAGGACTTAGCACTTCCAGGAGTCTCAGTAACCTTCCAGTGGTAGTGACCAGGACAAGTTACTTAGAAGGTAGATAGTATCAGTACCCCAGCCACCAGGAGCAAATAAGAGAACAAAAAATGTCTATATGTCTCCGCAGTGAACTGATTTATTTTTGGAAAGTCAACAATATTTATAGGGGTTAGATACAGAGGGGGGTGTACACAATACAACAATGACAGGGAGTGGCACACAAACACAGGAGATTGACTCCACAAGGGGTATAAAAGTCTGGCATCCTGTCTGGCACCTGTGAACAATAGGCCAACCTCCAAATACACATAATGCTGTCTCCATGTCTAGTGGTCCAGACCTCAAATAGAGTCCATTAAGCTTATCGGGCAAACAGTGGGACAAACAGATTACAATACAATGGAGGTGTTTATGTACATAGTCCAGTGGCCAAGCAATCTCTCCTTTATGGTGGCTCAATGGGCTAAGATCCAGGAACTAGAAAAGGGATCCGTGACACATTTAATTTAGCTTATGGTGAGCAAAAGAGTAATACAAACCCTCTATGGTACCTAGTACAACAAGCAAATAGTACATTTTAATGTCTAAAAATACATTAATAAACTCATTACATGCTCATAATCTCCCAAAATACCATCTTTGCAGTGTACTCTTGGAAACTGGGTGACACATGCAAATGAGCCTGCAAGGCATTTTCAATTTTTTATCCAATATCATTTCAAACATGGCTCCTTTATAGAACATGACTGATGTTATAACACAGCTTTTGAGCACAGAATGGATTTACATGAGTCAGGAAGCCAACCCACAGACAGTACTGTTTCCATTTATTTGATCTCACCAGTTTGGGGCTGGTTCATAAATCAAATTGTGCATTGCGTAAGAAGGCTCAATACATAAAATAGGGAATTTAAATGCAACAGTTTCTTACTTTGTACCAATTTTTTTTCTAAATAATCAGTGAAAAAAGTGTTTCTCTACATGGCTTAATATATTAATTAATGGCACATTGTACTTGGCTATTGTGGGAGGTAGGAAATAATTGTGTTTAGACAGAAAGTGACACTAAGATGCATACTGTAGAACCGAAAATAAAAGGATGTAAATCTCAAGAATTATTTAGCTATGAAGTAAAAGACTAACACAATATATTTTAACAATATTTAAAAATAAGCATTAATGCTATATGGATGTTACACTTTAATTTAAGCTTTTCATTAATATGCCAAATTTTCTTTTATCATTTAAATCCTCCTGGTACAGAATTAATAGCATGTTAAATGGTTTGTAAAATATGAAAAATGTATTAAAGTTGATAGGATCAGATTAGTGAGTAATCATGTATTCTGATGTGTGTATCAATTATATCTGAGTACCAAGATATAATGAGAGAAAATAATGCACAGAAGTCATAGTGTCATCAGAATAATCTCTGAGTTTTATTTTGGACAGTCTGTTTCTTATATAGCATAAAACACGTCACAGCTTATTAGCATAGTTGGAAATAGGGTTAAATACATATTTGCAAGCAACTGTCTTTTTATTTTTACTCAGCAAAACGTTATCTAAAACCCCTGCTTGCTTCAGATACATTGTCTCAGTAGTATCTGAAGCGAAAAACAGGACACAGGATACAGATGTTTTAAAGAACATTAACGTAAACATTCTACAGATGACGCACTTAAACATTCTAGTGAGATAAGAAACATACTGACATACTTTTTATAATCATGATATTCTTAGCTAATTAATTTCTAAATGAAGAAATTAAAATACCTAACATATCCCTCCTCTTATAAATGTATTAACCAAGGTCTTAAGGCAAGGTTCAGGTCATAGTCCTTTCTTTAGTGAAGAGTTGGGGTCTGGACCATCATGGTGCTTCTCTTAATCCACTTGTTTTTATACATCATCAATGTCATGATCAAGATAAGAATCAGATTCTCCTTGAGTGAGGGGTATCGTCTCTATTAGGTATTGTTGAGTTACTGCTTGGTCAACAACCTTATTCACCAATCCACGGATGCATGGTATCACACAGCATCCTAACAACATGATCAGTGTTAGGACTGTGCCAACAGTGATCAATATCCCTCTGATGTAAGCTGCCCATTTACCAAAGGTGTCTTGGAGCCATTTAGACAGAGGATCATTAATACCGGAATTTTCTACTAGTTCATTTGACAGGGCAGCGAGGACTTCCAGTGCTTTGGTCACAGATCCGTCTGGAGCTGTGTTGTTGGGTATGAAAGTGCAACAGGCAGTCCCAAACATTTTACATACCCCTCCTTCTTTCGCCAACAGCATGTCCAGAGCTATCCGGTTCTGCCAAGCCATCAGGCTAGTTCTATCCAGTTGCTCTGCCAAGCCTTGAACTGCATCTCTGGTATAATTTACGAATCTCTGTTGATTATAGTAGATATAGTTGATCCAATCTACATTCTTATTTATAGTCACCCACCAGGAGATGATGGTTTCGAATCCAGCCGCCACTTGATTTCGGGCTTTAAACTCATCAGGTACTCCTCTCGGAATCCCAATAGAATCAATGTATATTCGGTCATCAAAGCTCCCCTTTGGAACTGACCTTCTGGCCCGCTTCAGGTTTTTTCGGTTATCCACATCATACCAGCACTTCTATCAGGCAATATATAAAACGGTTGAGCCAGTTGGATCAGGGTACATATTCCACCCCACAGTGAGGGTAATACTTGTCTCACTTGTTTACCTCCACAATACCACCAGATATCTGCTCGTCCAACTAAGTGGTTGGAAAACAATGTGTCTGGATATTCTTTACTGCCCACGTGTATAATGTCCGAACAATAAGGTGCTTGCCCAACACTTATTCTTGAGTTCTGTCCGGTACGGTTAAAGCACGTAAAATTACCCGGGTACATCATAAATTGGGGTGGTTGGATCCTTGACACTTGTGGGTACAAATAGTGTAGAGCAGTACAATTGGATACTGGCGCTATTTGTTGGAACAACTGTAACATGCACTTCAGTCCCTTTTCATCATTCTGTTGGTTCAGTTTAAATGGTACCGTTGCCATTGATGGTCTGGCAGTGGAACATGCTATAAAGTTACTCATTTCCATGGAGGCCGCTGTATACAGCATCCATTCCAACCAGATGTTTTTTTCTGCATACCCAGTCTCAATTTCAAAAGTGTCAATCAGGCGGTCAGGTTCCAAATAAATGACCTGTGAGGGCACAGTCCTATTCACAGGACTCACCTTGGTGAGATCAATAGTCTGTCTGGGCTCCTCTTTTTGCAGTACCTGAATATGCAAATATTCCATGTTGTTACCTCTGCCTGAGGTGTAAATTCCAAGAGTATATCTCCCCTCATCACACTTTTGTGGGTCCTGGAGGGTGATCCGGATGGGGTTGCATAGCTGATTTTGGCTGCAAGAGGATGGCTCCACACCCCGTGTCAGCTTTAAGCGTCTCTTTGTACTTTTGCACTTCATGTGATTAGGTGGGGAGTAACCCCAGTCAGCTCCTGTATTCCATAAGGCCAGTTTCCAGCTAGGACATCTCTCATTTCCATACGGAGAGGCTAAATACAAATATACTGGCGCTTTTCTCACCCCTCCACTACGTCCTCCTCCAGAAAGTCCACATCTTAGTACTTGACATAGGTCTATTTGGTTGGTTCCTATCTGCCCTTCCTTGAACACTAGGGTCACTTGGCCAGTTAAATTGACTTCCATCATGTCTCTTTTCATTCTGTGCATCCACATCTCTCCAATAGATTGCGTCTGGTTGCCTCTGGGTCTTGTTACTTCTTCCCATATGATTATGGGTGCTACTATGCAAAGAGTTATCAAGATGAGGCATGTCAGTGAGATTCTTAGGCCACACCAGTTAGGTCTTTTGAACAGGTGCCAGGACATTTTCTTGGGCCAGTTGAGAACCCCAAAAACCGTCACCATTCGGTTCTTCACTGGGTTTGAGACGAGTTTCCACCCCTTTGTAGCCCAGCCTGACTCGCAATGAGTCAGCTAGCAGGTTTTTAGGAATCAACTGGCTCATGCTCT
Source organism: Discoglossus pictus (assembly GCA_027410445.1). Taxonomy (NCBI): domain Eukaryota; kingdom Metazoa; phylum Chordata; class Amphibia; order Anura; family Alytidae; genus Discoglossus; species Discoglossus pictus. The sequence goes on from CM050164.1 coordinate 475,449,804, forward strand.
GGCACTTTTACTCTCTTGCAGTGAGTCAGGTGTATCCAGGTGGCTCGTTCGGCAACTTTCGAGGCAGTGGGTGTTGACAGCAGAACTTGGTACGGTCCTTCCCACCTGGCCGATGCCCAATTTTTACGCTTGATTACTTTAATTAGGACCCACTGGCCTGGTTGTACCAAGCAGGGTCCCTGCTGTTGCTGTGGATGAGAGAGAGAGATGGAGGTAATATCTTTCTTACTTAACATTTTTCTCATATAGTCTGCTAAGTTTTCACTCATGTTCTCATCTTCTAAGATAAATGGTCTAAATTCTGGTAGTAGGAATGGTCTCCCATACAATATTTCAAACGGGGTTAACTTCTTCCTGCCTGGAAGCATGTGCATGTTTAGCATGACTAATGGTAAACAGTAAAGCCAATTTTTCCCTGTCACTGCCATCGTTTTCCTCAATTTATTTTTAATGGTACCATTAGTTCTCTCCACTAATCCAGCTGACTGTGGGTGGTACGCACAGTGGTTTTTCAACTCTATGTGTAATGCTTTACTCAAGTGGTTGATAATTCTGTTCACAAAATGTGTGCCGTTATCGCTATATATTTTCTCTGGTATACCAAACCTAGGAATTATTTGTGTCACTAAGGTTTTAGCCACTGTGATTGCGTCAGGGTGTGCACATGGTTTCGTTTCCACCCACCTAGAGTATACATCAATTATCACTAGGCAATATTTCTTCCCTTTACACTTTGTTAGTTCAATGAAATCCATACATATTGTCTGGAAGGGGTATGTTGGTTCTGGGAATGTGCCCCTTATGGGGTAATAGTTACCCTGAGGGTTATGTTGTGCACAAACAAGGCACCCTGCACAAATTTTTTTAAAATAGGTGTTTAATCCATAGGCTGAAAATATTCTGCTGACCATGTCTACCATACTCCCTCTTGAGACATGACTAATGCCATGGCTCAACATAGCTGCATATCTGAATAGTGATTTTGGTAAAATTGGTTTCCCTTCTATACTCTCATAAATATTATCAGCATTCAGTTTACTCCCTTTCTTCAACCAGTATGTTTTTTCCTGTGAGGGTGCATTTGCCTGTAGTTGCTGTAGAATACTCTTGTCAATATGGTTTACGAAATACACAGATGTGTAGCTGTGTAAGAGAAAAATGTGTATTTTTCCTGTTTGAGCCGCTTGCTTTGCAGCTGTATCTGCCCTGCCATTTCCTATTGAAATTGCGTCTGTGGTCGTGGTATGAGCCACACATTTACATACCGCAATCTTCAAGGGCAGTTGAATGGCTTCAAGTAACTGCAAAAGGAGTTGTTTATGAGTGACTTGCCTGCCAGTAGATGTGACCATACCTCTATTTTTCCACAATTGTGCAAATATGTGCACAGTTGAGAATGCATATTGGCTGTCGGTGTATATATTTACTATTTGTCCCTTTCCTATTTTACAGGCTTCAGTAAGGGCCACGATCTCAGCTGCCTGTGCTGAAAAATGTGATGGAAGTTTTCCTGCTCTTATAGTTTCTTCTTGTGTTACTACTGCATATCCCGTTGCATTTGTACCATCTTTGTTTCTACTTGATGACCCATCTACAAACAGAGTTAGTGTAGCCTCGGTGTATGCAACATCTCTAAGGCCGTCTCTTGGTGAGACTTCTTTTTCTATGATTTCAGTACATGCATGTGGTGTGCCATCTTCCTGGATGGGAACTAACATTGATGGGTTCAGTGTTGTGCACCTTTCTATGTGCAAGTGTGGTTGTGACAGAAGTATAGTCATGCATGATAAGTGTCTTGAAGGGGAAAGGTATGAAACCTTATTTTGTAGTAGAATGACAGATACAGCATGTGGTACTCTTAGAGTCAAAGGGTGGAACAGGACTAAGGCTGCTGACGCCAGAACTGCCATGGAAGCCGCCACTACAGCCTGTACACAAACCGGAAGTCCCCTGGCTACAGGGTACAACCTGGTTGAGTAAAAAGCCAAGGGTCGGTCTCGCAGGCTATGTTTCTGAGTCACAACGGAAGTCATATAGCCTCCCCTTGAGTCAACAGTTTGTACAAATGGCTTGCTGTAATCTGGCAATCCCAATACAGATGTTCCCACTACTGTGTTCTTAAGCTGAATGAATGCTGCTTCAGCTTCATGTGTCCACGCTACCTTTTCATTAGCTGACATTGATTGTGCATAAATAAGGTGTTGTATGGGCCCTGTAAGTTCTGCATAGTTGGGAATCCAACTCCTGCAGAAATGTACCATCCCTAAGAAAGACATAACTTGTCTCTTTGTGACCGGCTTAGGGGCTTCTAGTATGGCCCTTTTCCTAACTGGGTCTAGTGATCGTCCCTTTCTGCTCACTAGGTATCCCAGGTACTTCACTTCTGATTTCCAGAGCTGTAATTTATCCCGACTAACCTTATGTCCCTCTTCTGCCAGGAATGTGAGTAAGGCTAGCGTGTCCTCCTGGCATATCTCCTCAGAAGGAGAGGCCACCAAGATATCGTCCACATACAGTAGTATTTGGCTTCTCCTTGGGGGCGTAAATTTCGCCAAATTTGAGGACATAGCTTGGGAAAATATAGTTGGACTTTCGGTGTATATGTGTACCTCCTCCCCATATAGGTGAAGGCAAACCAATATTGGGAACCTTTATCTACTGGTATGGAGAAGAATGCATTGGCTAAGTCTACCACAGAAAAATGTATGTTATCTGGCAGCATGTCATTTAGGAGTGTATGTGGATCTGGCACCGTGGGTGCTCGGGGAATTACAGCTTTGTTTACTGCTTGTACATCCTGCACTAATCTCCAAGCTCCGGTTGCTTTCCTGACTGGGTAAAGTGGGGTGTTACATGGGGATCCTGGGCATTCTATTTTAATCCCTTTCTCAATCAAAACTTTTATAATAGGTTCTATGCCCTTCTCTGCTTCAGGTTTTAGAGGATACTGTCTCTGATGTGGCCGAAAAGTACTTTTTGGGGTGATTTTTACTGGCTCTACCCCCTTTATAAGGCCTACATCAGCGGGCCCTGTGGACCATAAGGTGTCCGGAAGGCTCTCTAATGCTACCTCCTGTTCCTGAGTGAACAGTATCTGTGTGTTGTGTCATGGTTCCTCTAACAGAAGAACTTTCTCCCACCTGGATGACTGTAAGTGTATTCCTTTCTTTGTCTCAGTTACCCAGTTCAGGCTTTTCCGATATATTTTTGTGCTCGGTGAGTACTGCACTCCGAGGTCATAGGGTAAGTACTCCCATGGTGTTTTATCTGTCTGAGCCTCTTCTACCATCCCTCCTACCTGTACCCACCTTCCACCAGCTGGCATAGTCAGTGATATGTGTGGCACTGTGTGTCCTGCATAGAGTAACTGGTCTTGATTATTCAGTTTTACTCCCACCCCTGTATACCCATTTTCTGTCCAGTATATGTAATCCAAGGTTATTCTGGTATTGGTGTGTTTGAAAAATGTTTTTTCATAGTCCACATCCCTCCCCGATGTACTTTCAAATTTCATAGTGCAGTGTAATGACTCTGTGCTTTGTTTTACACTGGAAAATGGAGCTAGGTCATTAGCCATGGCTATCAAAGCGCTGGATACTTGTGCCGGCCCTTTCGACACCATGTCTAATGTATAGAAGTAATGTGGTTCACCCATCCCCTGCACTACATTCACATCGACAGGTATGTCCCCCATGTATGCTTTCATGCCTTTCTCTGTGGGAACCACTCTAATGTTGCATTTCAGCATCAGATCTCTACCCAAGAGATTTATCGGGCATCTAGGGGAGAGTATAAAAGGATGCTCAAATGTTTGGCCATTGAACAATCTCACTGTAAGTGGGCATGATACAGGTTCACTATTTGTCTGTCCTGCTGCTGACCTAACCAGTATGTTTTGTGACGACGTGTAACTAGTCCATGTGCCATCATTGCTCAACACTGATTTACATGCTCCTGTATCGCATAAAAATGTTATCATTATCCCCTCTACATCTAGCTGCATGACTGGTTGTTCTTCTAAAGCCATTAAGTCTATACATGATTCTAAATTCAACACATCATTTTTTCCTGGCAATTTTGCATCATTATTACCATACTCATACAATTCAGATTCATGCAATTCTTGTTCAGCAAACATTTGTAAAGGAGGGGTACAACCTGGTTCTAGTCATTTGTCAGTCTGGTGGTCATCGTCATCCGCTCCCTCTTCCTCCTGGTACTTTCTGTTTCTGCAGTGACGTGCTAAGTGGCCGGCCTTGCCACACACGTAACAATTTCCATAAAATTTTCCTCTGTTTCCACCTCGACCTCGTCCACGTCCACCTCCTCTCCCTCCACGGTTTTGATTATTTCCACCATCACCAGAAAAGAAAGCAGAAGTTATAGGTTGCGCTCTCCCATCAACAGAAGTCATTAAATACACCTCCTTTGGTTTACTATCTTGCTTTTTCTGTTTCTTTTCTTTTGCTCTCTTACACTGCTCTTCTGCATGTTTAGCATATTCTATGGTTTCCCTAAGGGGACATGTTTTATAAGTAATTTGGTGTTGTATCACAAAGTCATTTATTTCTGGGTAACATCCCCTGAGAAAAGCGTTCTTTAGCTGCTGAGCATATGGACCAGCATCATCATATGGGTTAGGTCTGGCTACCCCGCTATGGCTGTCAAATACTACCCGCAACCTCCCCATATATTGTTCCACACTTTCATCATCTTTCTGTACACACTCATTTATCTTAGTCCAGTCTGCATGTTCCCTGTGTCTGTCAGCTATTCTGCCTATTAGAGCGTCTACTTGTTGGGTCAGTTCCTGTGATCCATAGCGCAATGGTTCCCCCCTTGGGTCCAGTGGATTCCAGTCACCTTCACTAAGGATCCAATCGGACCCTAATATCTGCCTCAGACATCTTTCAACCTCAACACCATTTAATTTAAAACTTTGCTGCAATCGCTGGAACTTAAGTCTGAAAATTCCCATATTGTCATTTGGGTGGGGGACTCCTTCTACAGCTCTCCTCACATCTGCATCCGTCCATGCCCGGTATACTAGCATTGTGGGTGGCAACACATCTCCCCCCTCTACAAGCTCTCCCCCTCTAGGATTGGGAACCTCAATTAAAGGATATAATGGCACAGATGTCATTCCCTTACCTCCATAATGATGATCTGGTGCCCGCCTGGTTCTGGCAGGCCGTCCTTCATAAGGTGGTGGTGTCGGAGGAGGTGGATTTGGAGTGGTGGCGGCAAGCAGGTATTTGCGGGCATCATCAAATTCGCCCTCTACATCATCACTATAAGTGACCATATTCCCAGGAGGTGGAGGGGCGGTCACTCGTGGAAGTCTTTTCTGAGTACACATAAACATATCCTCTTCCTCTTCCGAAGGAGAGAGGTGGTTAACATTACATGTCCCTCCCCCCAGGCACCGTCATTGTCATACACATTTGCATTTTGTCATCTTCAACAATTTGTAGATATTTGACAGCATCCTCTGTTTCAATATGTTCAACATGTTTTTCCTTAATCTTTATTTTACTTGCCCTGGTCCTATCTTTTTTACCTTTTTTATGTTTAATCGGTGGGTCCTGCGTGTGCCATTTAATACAGCAACCGCAGGTTTGTCCCATTTGAAAAAAAATAAAAATAAAAACAACAACAACAAAAAAAACAAACAAAACAAAACAAAACAAAAATAAACAAAAACAAACAAAAAAACCTCAAATCTCACAGACTACAAGGACAGAGGGTAGGGTAGGAAGAGTGTAAAAACCTGTAGTGCTCAACCGCTACGGGTAATTATAAAAATCACCTGCACGTCTTACCAAAACACAGGCAAGTCACTGGCTAGCCCTGCGGTGGACGTCAGGTAGTGTGTGACAACTTCACTACTAAAAGGGTACAGAGAAGGAGAAAATAGATATATTTAGCCCGTAGTGCTCAACCGCTACGGGTAATTATAAAAATCACCCGCACGTCTTACCAAAACACAGGCAAGTCACTGGCTAGCCCTGCGGTGGACTTCAGGTAGTGTGTGACAACTTCACTACTAAAAGGGTACAGAGAAGGAGAAAAGAGAAATATTTAGCCCGTAGTGCTCAACTGCCACAAATTTTGGTTTGTGCGTCTTCCATAAACACAGGCAAGTCACAGGAGTAGCCCTTCGGAGACCAGGTGGGTAATGCGTGACCACTCACTACCAAAAGTGGATAGTGTCAGGTAAGAATTAGGAGAACAACACAAAAGAATACATGTATAGATACATACACTCACAAGGACACAGAAATATACAGAATATTTACAGGTACATATAATAACCAAGAAACTGTGAGCCGTGTTACACCCCTTACAAACAGACATACACCCGGTACCGGTATTTAAATCATACAAAATGTTAACATGCACACACATACATATATTCTTGCAAGAGCTCATGTGAAAGTCAGACTCATTTACCCCTTTTTCATGGTAAGCATTCTCAATATTGTTACGTACGGAGAACTTATTTTATAGTCTTTTCCTCAGGATAATGACTCTTTTACCTCCCTATGGGTAAGTTCCAACCCTTCTACCTATTACTAGGCTAGAAACCTAGTTGTACAACTCTTTTACCTAATATCACCGTAAGGTAAGGACCTACAGAACATACACACAAATGCAAAATGCAACAGAAATTCAGATACTCACTGTCAGTTCGTTGTAAGCTGTGCCTTGTCATCCCCCGGAAAAACAAACACCTTGCCTCTGTGGTCCAACTGATCGTATATATCAGGCCTGAGGACTTTCTCAAGGGAAGGAAGTCCACAGCAACTTACCCCCCCGTGCACGGTAAAAGGAGTTTTGCTCCGTCCGAGGAATGATAAGGGAAACAACCACCGCTCGAAGGACCAAAATGATAGGATCAGATTAGTGAGTAATCATGTATTCTGATGTGTGTATCAATTATATCTGAGTACCAAGATATAATGAGAGAAAATAATGCACAGAAGTCATAGTGTCATCAGAATAATCTCTGAGTTTTATTTTGGACAGTCTGTTTCTTATATAGCATAAAACACGTCACAGCTTATTAGCATAGTTGGAAATAGGGTTAAATACATATTTGCAAGCAACTGTCTTTTTATGTTTACTCAGCAAAACCTTATCTAAAACCCCTGCTTGCTTCAGATACATTGTCTCAGTAGTATCTGAAGCGAAAAACAGGACACAGGATACAGATGTTTTAAAGAACATTAACGTAAACATTCTACAGATGACGCACTTAAACATTCTAGTGAGATAAGAAACATGCTGACATACTTTTTATAATCATGATATTCTTAGCTAATTAATTTCTAAATGAAGAAATTAAAATACCTAACAAAAGTATTAATTCAGATGAATGGTTTTTAAATGGCTACTTTGGTTTGATATTGTAAATATACTGTTTTGAAGATCTAAGTTTGAAAAAAACATATAATATTATGTTTTTGTGGAATCTACAATATTTACTTTTGCTGATCCACGTCCTGAAGAGGGAGGAGCCACTAGATAATTTCTATATACGCCTAGGTTCAAGAGTAATAATGTGTATTTATACAAAAGGGTTGTGATAGAATCGTGAAGTAATGATAAATGTTGCACCTATTCAGAGTAGATGGCTCATTTTTGTTAGATACAATTTGAAAAAATTATTATATTAAAATATGAATGATTAAGAAACCAAAGAAGTTATAATTAAACATCTAAACTATATCAAAATAGTGTAGACAACCACTGGTAAATAGCAGATGCCGTTCATAAAAATGAAAAGCTGAGTATGGTCATTAAGTAACGCCACTTTATATTGCTATTACAATTTAAGGCAAGAGTTTTAAACAAGGAATTACTGTGATTGTTCTGATGTACGGTAATTCTTATCTCCCAGAATAAGCAGTCTACAAATGTTTAGATAAAGATGTCATTAGTCACTCTGACCACAAGATCTCGCTGTCGGATAATTGAGAGTCGTTAGTGATGTATGTTCACTTTTTGTTTTGTCTTGCAAAAAAATCATACTACCATACTTCCAACATAGTTAAATAGTAACTGAGGTTGAAAACATGTTTTTAGTCCATCAGGTTCAACCTTTTAAAATCCCCTCTGATCTCTGTAATTTGCGAATTAATTGACATTTGATCCAGAGGAAGGCAAACAGAAAGAAAAACCTCAATTGTCTGAAAAGGAGAAAAAAAAATATTTTTTGACCACAGATACAGGCAATCAGATTCCTCCCTAAATCAATACTCCCTCTCCAAATATCCAGGATAACCCTGAATTCCCATTTTTTTTTGTTCAAAAATATATTCAACCCCTTTTTAAAGGTATCTATCGAATCTGCTGTCACCACGTACTTTGGTGGAGATTTCCACAGATTAACAACCCTTACTGTGAAGAACCATTTTCTTTCTTTACAATGGAATCTTTTTACTTCTAACCTCAAGGGATGTCCTCTTGTCAGCTGAAAACCCCTTTACCCTGGATGTAATCATACCCCTCTCTTAGACATCTTTTTTTCAAGAGAAAATACGTTTTTAATTTGGTTAGACTTTCTTTATCCACTTATTAGTTTTGTTGCCGTTCTCTGTACTTTTTCCAGATCTAAAATGTCCTTTTTGTGTAGTGGTGCCCAAAATGGTACTCCATGTTACAAATGAGGGCGTACTAGGGATTTGTGTGTGGCAGAATTATATTTGCTTCCCTTGCTTCTATACTCTTCTTAACACATGCTAATATTTTATTTGCCTTTGCAGCTGCTGCTTGGCATTGAGCGCTGTTACCTAGGTCGTTGTCCACAAGTACTGCCAAATCTCTTTCAATATCTGATACCCCTAGATTTGCTCCATTAAGATTATAAACTGCATGGTTATGTTTCCTTTACATTTATTCATATTAAGTTTCATCTACCATTTAGACGCCCATTTCTCTAACTTACGCAAATCCCTCTGGAGGGAAAGTACATCATAATCTGATTTAAATTACCTTGCACAACTTTGTGTCATCAGCAAAAATGCAGACACTACTTTCCAGTCCCACCTCTAAGTTATTATTAAAAAAATTAAAAAGGAGAGGACCTAATACTGAACCCTGAGGAACCTCACTTACCACATTAGTCCAATCGGAGTATGTTCCATTTACAACAACCCTTTGCTTCCAGTCTTTTAGCCAGCTCTCAATCCATGAGCAGGCATTTACTGCAATTCCTGTATCCCTTAGTTTGCACAATAGTCTTCCATGTGGCACTGTATCATAAGCATTTGCAAAATCCAAAAAGAGTACATCCACTGAGTTGCCGTGATGCAAGTTCCTAGTAACCTCCTCATATAAACTAATTAGAAATGATTGACATGACCTATCCCCCATAAATCCCTATTGACTCCTACTTATAATCTTGTTTGAATAGACATATGCTTTATATTATCCCTTATTAAGCCTTCTAAAAGCTTTCCCACTACATAAGTGAGGCTCACTGGTCAAAAATTCCCTGGATTTGCTCTTGCTCCCTTCTTCAATATAGGTATAACCTCTGCCTTTCTCCAGTCATCTGGTAGAGACCCTGTGTTGACTGAATCTTGAAAAAAAAATATATAATGGTTTGGCTATTACAGATCCCAGTTTCCTCAGTACCATTGGATGTATTCCATCAGGCTTTATTACATTTATTCTTTCCAAGTTGTCATGCCCAAGGCCTGACTGGACTGGTTTACACTATGGCCTGGGCCTGACTGGCAAGAAGTTACCCTGTTTTTATTATTATGCTTATGTAATTCTTAGTCCTTATGGTTAAAATATTATTACACTGTTATTCTTTTGGATTCCTTCCTGTGTTAACCAGTTATTTGATGATGGTGGTGTAGCCCCATTATGTTGCAGTGCCCCAACCACTGGTACCTTCCGAAGAAAAGAACCTATTTAGGTAATTTGCTTTTTCCTGGTCACTAATTATCAGGTGGCTGGTGTCACATTGTAATGTTCCTATAGCTTCCTTCCTGTCCTTCTTTCCATTCATATATTTAAAAAATATTTTAGAGTTAGTCTTTCTCTCTTTTGCAACTAATTTTTTATTTTCTATTTTAGCCAGTCTAATAGTCCTATTGCAAGATATCTAAGACATGATTGTTGTTGGCTTAAAAGTAGACTAATACCGCTATGGCGGTGGACTTGATATGGCATTTTAATTAAAACCACCATTAATATATGTACTAGTGAATAGTGAAGTCCCGAACAGTTCGCCGGCGGACTATTCGCGCCGATTTTTGCATGTACGCGTTCGCAGCGAACGGTCGAACACATGCGCTTTTGGGTTCGCCCCCAATTCTTTATCATTGAGGAAACTTTGACCCTGCACCTCACAGTCAGCAGACACATTCCAGCAGACACATTCCAGCCAATCAGCAGCATACACTCCCTTCCAGAGCCTTCCATCTGAAGGACAGCAACCCAAAAAGTCCTTTTTAGGGCATGGAACATCATTAATTTTATTTTATAATTATTTTCTGTGTAATCTAATTGCATATGCCTGCTTGCCAGCGTGTGTGCGTGACAGGCTAACACCTAACAGCTTATATTGTGCTCAGTGAAATAAAACAACACTTTTTTGACTGTAATAGATTGAATATCAGTTGCCTGCCTACAGGCGTGTGTGTGAAGCCTATTGCATCTACTCTGCCAACTTTTGCCAGTGCCCAGTGATACGTCATATCTGGTGCAACCGTAGTGTACAGTAACATAAAACTACACTTTTTTGACTGTAATCGATTGAATATCAGTTGCCTGCTTACAGGCGTGTGTGTGTGAGGCCTATGTAACGCAACCCATCACTGTTTTACCCTGTTTTATGGTTATGTAATTCTTGGTTAAAATATGATCACATTGCTATACTGTATGTATGTGGTCTGAGCGCCATTCAGTAATAATGTGTGCTCAGACCTAAGCTATCTGCAGATATGTTCTGGGTTATAATATGTTGTGGTTATAGCTGTAAAAATATTGTATTGTGTGGTATACAGTCAATTATCTTTGTTCTCATACACTTGGTCAGGAGTTGCCATCTGCCACTTAATAGTATTTGCTAAACCACACAAGAGATAGCAGAACAAAAGGGTTTTAGCAGACGAGATGGCACCATGAACAATGGGGGTAAGGACTCTTGAATAATGAGATGACCTGGGGTCTCCCCATACTCCCAGCAGGGGAATAAGTGAGCCTAGTGATGTTACTCTCTCCACCGTCAGAGGTAGAATGAGCAGTTAGCCATGTCTAGTGGGCGGTATCAAGACCCACTCTCTGGCTGGGGTCTGTTGATCGGATTTGGGTGACTCTGGACTTTTGGATTACAGGAACATTATGTCTCAGCCCTTGGGTTAGACTGAGCAATATTGACAGTAAGTCTGATGAATCTTACTGCAAGCATATGTCCCCGGGTAAATAATATATCTACACACCACGTCTTGATGAAAATTATGAACAACTTCTTTATTTCTACACAAGTATTTAAACAACTCACAAAACCAGTACAGGGAGTGGCTACTCTTAGTCAAACCCTCATTCCCCTCTGGCCATTCTCACAGAAGTAATTTGTGGGAACTTATTAGTCTCCTCCCCCAGTGCCTCCCCCAGGCGTGGCTACTAATTCATTTGGTGGCTGGCTCTCAAGGGAGAAACATCCTTTATTAGCTCTTGAACTATGCCCCTGGGCTTGTGGTTGGGAAACCCCATACTATACTATTGTCCTGCAGTGCCTGGCAGTCTGGCCAATCTATTTGTTTAGGTTATCTCCTTTGTTTACACTGAGGACCATATGGCCAACTCCTGACTGAGAGTTTGTACAATGGGGAAGGGTTGACTAATTAAAACATAGCTATAACTCCACAATACAATATACAATATAATACTAACATTTTATCACCCATAACACAATATACAGATGGCGGCGATTGGTATATACCAGTGCCTCCTGGTAGGCACAACTAGTGGCCAACTTGAGTTATGACAACTGCCCCCCCCAAGTGTAGCCTGAGAACATCAAGGGTCCATGATTTTCTCAGCTACGCTGATACTCATAGCTCCAGTTGGCGTGATAATCCATCTGCATTTTGATGGAGTTTACCCCTACGATGCTGTATTTGAAAATTGAATGTCTGTAGTGCCAGGCTCCATCTTAGCAAACGTCCATTTTCTCCGGCTACCTTAGACAGCCAGCACAAGGGGTTATGGTCGGTGGTCACAGTGAATGGTCGTCCATATAAATAATGTTGAAGTTTGCGCAAAGCCCAAACTACGGCCAAACATTCCTTCTCCACAGTAGCATAGGCCGTTTCACGCTGCAACAATTTCCTGCTCAAATACGCAACAGGATGCTCCACTCCTTGATCATCTGTCTGGCTTAGCACAGCCCCTATGCCATACATGGAGGCATCTGTCTGGACCACAAAGGGTCGGTTATAGTCCGGGGCAGCCAATACTGGGGAACAAGTCAGAGCTTCCTTGAGGTTCTGGAAGGCAGTTTGACACGCAGGAGTCCATGTCACTTCCCTGGGCAATTTCTTTTTGGTCAAATCGGTCAGTGGCTTGGCTGTAGTGCTGAAATCAGGAATGAACTTGCGGTAATACCCAGTGATGCCCAAGAAAGCTAGTACCTGCTTTTTAGTCTTAGGGACAGGCCAAGCTGCAATACCCTCTACTTTGGCTGGTTCTGGCCTTAACTTCCCACTACCTACCCAGTGACCCAAGTACTGCACCTCTGCCTTTGCCCACTGGCACTTATCTGGTCTTATGGTCAACTTGGCTTGCTTAATGGCCTGCATAATTCTAGCAATATGTTCTATATGCTCCTCCCAGGTCTGACTAAAGATGGCTATATCGTCCAAGTAAGCCTGAGCATACTCCTGGTGCCCATGTAACAATTTGTCTACCAGTCGCTGGAAGGTAGAAGGGGCATTTTTCATCCCAAAAGGCATTACCTTAAATTGGTATAGTCCAAAGGGGGTGACAAATGCGGACTTCTCCCTAGCTGACTCTTCCAAAGGGATCTGCCAATATCCCTTGGAGAGATCCAGCGTGGTTAAATACTTGGCAGTACCTAATCGGTCCAACAACTCGTCCATGCGTGGAACAGGGTAGGCATCCGTTTTTGTTTTATCATTCAGCCTACGATAATCCACGCAGAAGCGAGTTGTGCCATCTTTTTTGGGTACCAATACGACAGGAGATGCCCATGGACTACTGGATTCTTCAATAACCCCTAATTGTAACATCTAGCGTAATTCTGCTTGTATGCTTGCCCTAACAGCTTCAGGGACTCGGTATGGGTGTTGTTTTAATGGGGCACAGTCCCCTGTCACCACTACATGAGCTGCTAGGGGGGTACACCCAGGGTCAGTAGTAAATAAGGGTTTGAAGGGTTTTAGTTTGCCTAAAAGCTGCTCCTGCTGCTCTGTGCTTAGGTTTTTGGCCTGGTGAAGGCCATCTTCTAGCGTTTTCTGCTCTGCCTTTTGCAACATGTCTGGTATCTGCCCTTCCTCTGGGTCATCCTCTGTGGCCCTGCAAATGGCTAACATATGAGCTGCTCGCTTTACATATGCTTTTAAGCGATTAATGTGGGCCACCCTGGTAACCACTCTTTCTGGATCTACCATAACCACATATGACTTGTTGCCCAGTTTTTTGCTAATTCTATAAGGTCCCTTCCACAAAAACTGTAACTTATCCTGGGGCTGAGGTTCCAACATGAGCACCTCCATCCCTTCCTCCAGTTCCCTGTCACTGGTTCCTGCCTTGTAGTATCTCCTATCTCTCTCTTGCGCTTTACGCATATTGCTCCTCACAATTCCAGCCAACCTAGCCATATTTTCCCTGAAAGCTAATACATAGGTAGCCACTGGTACAGGGTGGTGACTATACTCCCCTTCCCACGTCTCCCTGATCACGCTCAAGGGTCCTCTCACCGGCCTACCATATAGAAGTTCAAAAGGGGAATACCCTGTAGATTCCTGAGGTACCTCTCGGTAGGCAAAGAGCAGACAAGGCAACAATCGTTCCCAGTCTGGCTCCTGATCAGTAAAAGTACGGATCATGTGTTTGAGTGTCCCATTGAAGCGCTCACAGAGGCCATTGGTTTGGGGATGGTAGGGGGAAGCTGTAATGTGTCTTATGCCACACATGGACCATAACTGTTCGGTCACTTTGGCCATAAATTGGGGCCCTCGGTCAGACAAAATTTCCTGAGGAAACCCTGTCCTTGTAAAGATAGTCATTAATGCCCCTGCCACCTTAGGAGCTGAGATACTGGATAAAACCACTGCCTCAGGATACCTGGTGGCATAATCTACCATGGTGAGAATAAATTTCTTGCCGGTCTTGCTAACCCTAGCTAGTGGCCCAACAATGTCTATGGCTACCCTTTGAAATGGTATCTCCATCACAGGGAGTGACTGTAGGGGAGCTCTGCTATTTTTTTTAAACGGCTGGGTCCTTTGGCACGCATCACAGGATCTACAGTACTCTTTTACATCCTGATTTAATCCTGGCCAAAAAAATACCTCTACTACCCTACACAGAGTTTTCTTCTGCCCCAAATGCCCTCCCAGAGGAATCTCATGGGCTATCTGTAATACCTTGCCTCTATACTGTTGTGGGACCACTAACTGCTTTCGTGGTTCCCTTTCTACCTCATCCTTCCCAGGCACCTTGATTCTGTACAACAACCCCTGTTCCCATACAAAACTATCTAGATCATCTACTGATTTGCCCTGGGCGGCCCTGTCCCTTACCCCTGCTAAAGTTTCATCTTCCTGCAATGCTATTCTAAGTTCTTCCCCCTTTGCCCAGCCTAAGGTCAATGTCGTAGCCAGCAAGTCACTTACCCTGGGTTCTGGGTATTCCGTCTGGTCCTGGTTCATCCTGCATCCATTGGCTCTGGTTTGAGCTCTTGTTAAGGGCTGTACATACTGGCTCACCATGTGACCCAAATCGTTCCCTAGCAGAACATCCGCAGGCAGGTTATCCATAACTCCTACCTCTGTAGATTTACTTCCAGTGCCCCAGTCCAATTGAATGCGAGCCATGGGAATGGGAAATTGTTTTCCCCCAGCAACCATAACCCACATTTGCCTCTGTATGCAGTCTGAGGTGCGCACCCACTTAGGTAGAACTACAGTGACTGCGGATCCTGAGTCACGGTAACCCACAGCCCTGTGACCCCGCACCCAGACTGGTTGTCTGTGCTGTTCCCCGGAGTCCTTCTGTGCTCTCCTCACCGTGTTGATCCCATGGCACCATCCCTCTGCTTCTGGCTCCCAGGGAGCTGCGTTGGGAGGTCCTGCTCCAGCATCCCATTCCCCCAGGTAATTCACTGCAGGCTGTCCTCTCTGATGCCTCTGAAGCTGAGGACAATCTCTTGCTATGTGGCCCTGCTGGTTGCACTTGAAGCACTCTCTATTGGGAAATCTGGGCTCTGGGTGTGCTCTGGGAACAGGTCCTGACTTGATACCCCGCTGTCCATATGCGTTCTGGGGCTGCGCCCAGGCCACATGGCTAGGCGCATTGCGTGCAATAGGGGCCTGTCGTGTTGTCCCCAAGTCTCTTGAGCCCCGGTCTGTATGCCCATTAGAGTTGGTAATCTGGGGAACTCTCTTAGTTCTGGTACTAACAAAATGGTCGGCCAGGCTAGCTGCCTGGTCCCCATCTACTGGCTTCTGATCCTGCAGCCAATCCCTCAATTCTGGTGCGCAAAGTTGCAAAAATTGCTCCATTAGCACCACCTCCAAAATTTGTTCTGCTGTGGTGGCCCCTTGTGTAGACCACCACTGAGTGCAGGCACGCCTTAGTTTACACATTACCTCAACATGAGTGTCCTCTGGTCCCTTGGTAGTGCCTCTGAATCTGGCCAAAAAAGTTGCAGGGGTTACGGCATATCTGCCTAGTAACACTGTACATAAATGGTTGTAATCCATGGCTAGATGTGGAGGAAGGGCCCGACAGGCTGCGCTGGCCTTTCCAGTCAACTTAGTCAATAGTAACTTGGCCCATTCTTCAGGAGGTATGTCCTGTACCTTACATTGTTGCTCAAACTCTTGGATAAATCCGTCAATGCTGTCTTTATCATCCTGGAACTGTTTAAAATTCTGATATGCCAGTTTGACTCTTACTGGCATCTCTGCAGGGTTGACCCCAAGCCTTTGCTGAGCTTGGACACTCACCCCTGTACGTTCTTCCTGTATTTGCTGCTTTATTAGGTTCAGTCCTTTAATTGCCTCTTCCAGCGTTATCTGCCCGGGGCAAAACTCCCTGGCTTCACTGAACCTGCGTCTTGCCTCCTTTAGGATATCATCTGGCTGTCCTTCTTCCTGCTGAGATCTTGGGGTCCTTGGTAGTGTGCTTAGCCCCTCACCCAACTCCTCTTGTTCCAGCTGTTCTGCATCATACCTTCTCAAGGCTGCTATCACATCTGCTGGTTGGTCCCTTTTCTTCCGGGGAATTCCTTTTAGTTTCTGCGCCTTTCTCAGTTCTGTTGAGGACATGTCCTCATACTGCTGTTCCATCCTCAGTCCTTTCCTCTAGAGTCTCCAACCACTGCCACCAGTTATCAAGACCCACTCTCTGGCTGGGGTCTGTTGATCGGATTTGGGTGACTCTGGACTTTTGGATTACAGGAACATTATGTCTCAGCCCTTGGGTTAGACTGAGCAATATTGACAGTAAGTCTGATGAATCTTACTGCAAGCATATGTCCCCGGGTAAATAATATATCTACACACCACGTCTTGATGAAAATTATGAACAACTTCTTTATTTCTACACAAGTATTTAAACAACTCACAAAACCAGTACAGGGAGTGGCTACTCTTAGTCAAACCCTCATTCCCCTCTGGCCATTCTCACAGAAGTAATTTGTGGGAACTTATTAGTCTCCTCCCCCAGTGCCTCCCCCAGGCGTGGCTACTAATTCATTTGGTGGCTGGCTCTCAAGGGAGAAACATCCTTTATTAGCTCTTGAACTATGCCCCTGGGCTTGTGGTTGGGAAACCCCATACTATACTATTGTCCTGCAGTGCCTGGCAGTCTGGCCAATCTATTTGTTTAGGTTATCTCCTTTGTTTACACTGAGGACCATATGGCCAACTCCTGACTGAGAGTTTGTACAATGGGGAAGGGTTGACTAATTAAAACATAGCTATAACTCCACAATACAATATACAATATAATACTAACATTTTATCACCCATAACACAATATACAGATGGCGGCGATTGGTATATACCAGTGCCTCCTGGTAGGCACAACTAGTGGCCAACTTGAGTTATGACAGGCGGCTCCTGGGGGAGGGGACTCCTGCCTTCCACGCATTAACCCTGTCTGATTGGCCAGAGGTAATTAGGGGTTGACCAAAGGTAGTCACTGCCCCTACTGTGTTGTGAAGTGTTTAAAAATGTGTTTAGTTTTTAATAAAGAGAGTTCTTCTTGACTCTTCAAAACGTAGCCTCGTCTCGTTATTGGAGGGGATGGCTCTATCATACTGGGGATTGCTATGCTTTTGCATACTCCCTTGAGCTGTAACTACTGAACGCTTGTTCCTGATGTGTCCTCCTTGGAGGAGAGGTCTTCCCCACACGGTCCTGGATGCTGGAGATTCATACAGGAAGGAAGGAAGACGGCGCGGTTCCAGCTAAACTACGGCGTTTGTGGAGTCTGTGGTGGTTGAGGTGTCCGGTGTGGTGCTTGTAGGCCTCGGTGCAAACTAGGACGCGTCTATCAACGGAGGTACCCGGTCGGGGTGCCAGTAGATCCGTTACAATGGTTTTCAGTGGTGGGATGGCCCTTTTCATCCCCAACGCAAGTGCTGAATGGAATACCAGTACGCTAAACAGAAAAGACCCACACTAAAGGATCTCTTGGAAACCAGAGGAAGGAGTGCCAACAACCGACCACGGAGAGAGCAGATAGCTGACCTACTGGAGCTGGACGAGATGGATCGATCAATGGAGGTCGTGGACCAACCTACCCCTGTCAGCGAGGAGGAGGAAATTACAAACCTGGTTCAGCGGAGATTATCCATGTACCCAGCAACATCCGTGGAGCTAATAGATCAGCTGTTCCGGGAAGCGAGAACGGAGATACAAAATAGGAGGGGGCACGAACTTGAACTGGCAAGAGCTAGACAACCCCTGGCACATACAGTTCATACTCCCCCACCCGCTGCTACAGGGCAGAAAATACCCTTAACTGCCTTCAAAGCGTTTGTGGAAAGTGAGGAAGAAATTGATGGATATTTGGCTGACTTCGAGAGGCAGTGCTCACTACACCAAATACCACCAGACCAATGGGTCACTATATTGGCTGGAAAGCTATCAGGAAAAGCAAATGAGGCTTTTCGGGCACTTACTGAGGAAGATATTGCGCAGTATCGCCGGGTGAAGGCTGCACTGCTCACCAGATATGCCGTCACCCCGGAAACATATCGCCGTCGCTTCAGGGAGTCTAAAAAGAAGGCTGCAGACTCCCACAAGGAATGGGCCAGCAAGATACAAAGGGTGGCATCACATTATGTGCGAGGGTGCAATGCCAACACAGGAGAGGAAGTACTACAGCTATTCCTGATGGAACATTTCTTCCAAGATCTGGCGGCAGACATACAGGATTGGGTGAGAGATCGTCGCCCTACTAACTTAATCGAGGCAGCACGGCTAGCGGACGAATACCCAGAGTCCAGAAAGGTGAGCCAAGGGTCCACACGACCAACCTCTAGAGCAGAGCCACGCACCTCAATGCCCGCTGCACGCACAGAATTTCGGGCCCCAGTACCCCCAGGACCGCCACGGCCTCAGGGGTCTAACCACCAACCCCAGGATTCTTACAAAATGACGTGCCATCGCTGCGGCAACCCGGGGCACATTGCTCGTTATTGCCCCTTGGGATCAGCCAAAAACAACTGGAGGCGCCCGACCAATAACTCAGAGATCCCTTTATCACGTACCTCTGCTGCTCACTGCCTGGAAACCGAAGGGAGCCCTGAGGAGTGTTTGGGCATCCTGTACGAGGCAAACCCCATACAAGCTGCATCCCCAGATAACCGCCAGCATCACCCCCAGGAGGTGCGTGTAAATGGACAGGTAGCACAAGGCCTAAGGGACACTGGCGCTACAATCACGTTGGTGCAGAGACATCTTCTGAAACCGGAGCATGTATCTAATCGTACCGTTGCTGTTCGTGTCGCAGGGGGGGCTGTTTTTCGCTTACCCACCGCCCGGGTACACTTGGATTGGGGAGTCGGGTCGGGAAAGACCACAGTAGGCATCATGGACAATTTACCTGCTGAGGTCGTGCTGGGCAACGATATTGGCCCTCTAGCCTCAGCCTTTTTACCCACGACTGCTGCTGCTTGTCCTGTGACCACCCTCTCACAGACCCGTACCGAGGACGATCCTACAACAGGTCGGGAGACCCAGGTAAGCCACAAGCAGACACTTAGCACTAATGCCACAGAGAGACACATAGCGTGGGACACCCCCGAAGAGCTTGGGAGGGAAACTAGACAGGACCCCACCCTCCAAAAGTACTGAGCATTAGCCGACGATAGAGGGGATGAGCGGGAACATTTTATATGGAAAGGGGTTTCTATGGGACAGAGATTGTGGCCCACCTTTTGGACATTGGGATCCTGGACTGTTGGATCCTGGATTTTTTTGGGTGGGTGTACAGGGGAAGAACAGTGGGCCCTGTACAATAGAGGCCCGACCACGAGCTGGGGGAGGAATGTACTCTGCAACTTGGGACGGTTTTGCTAAAGGACTTAAGTTCATTTGGAAGGCTGAGGCTTTTCTGCCTTATTATTTAATTGTCTGAAACCAGTTTGTAAAATGTATTTTCCCTCTCCTTGAAATGTTTATTGCAGTAATGCTGATGGGTTGTCAAACTTTAGAAGTGACCAACAAATCGTTTTGTCCGGACATCCCCAGGCCGATCCGTTGGGATCAGACCGTATATGCCGGCTTATGGTCACGGGGGAGGAGTGTAATGGAACCCATCACTGTTTTACCCTGTTTTATGGTTATGTAATTCTTGGTTAAAATATGATCACATTGCTATACTGTATGTATGTGGTCTGAGCGCCATTCAGTAATAATGTGTGCTCAGACCTAAGCTATCTGCAGATATGTTCTGGGTTATAATATGTTGTGGTTATAGCTGTAAAAATATTGTATCATGTGGTATACAGTCAAATATCTTTGGTCTCATACACTTGGTCAGGAGTTGCCATCTGCCACTTAATAGTATTCTAGTCACTGCCCCTACTGTGTTGTGAAGTGTTTAAAAATGTGTTTTGTTTTTAATAAAGAGAGTTCTTCTTGACCCTTCAAAACGTAGCCTCATCTCGTTATTGGAGGGGATGGCTCTATCATACTGGGGATTGCTATGCTTTTGCATACTCCCTTGAGCTGTAACTACTGAACGCTTGTTCCTGATGTGTCCTCCTTGGAGGAGAGGTCTTCCCCACACGGTCCTGGATGCTGGAGATTCATACAGGGTGGAAGGAAGACGGCGCGGTTCCAGCTAAACTACGGCGGTTATGGAGTCTGTGGTGGTTGAAGTGTCCGGTGCGGTGCTTGTAGGCCTCGGCGCAAACTAGGACGCGTCTATCAACGGAGGTACCCGGTCTGGGTGCCAGTAGATCCGTTACAGCCTACAACACCTACTATGCCAAATTTGGCCAGTGCACAGTGATATTCATATCTGGTGGCACCTTAGATTGCACGCGCAGTGCCCCAAATTTGAAGTGGGAGGATCGACCAAGCATGTTTTTCCATCTCCCGCTTCCAAATATCCATGCCATATACACGTCCCCTGATAGCGTACGTAACAGGCATAAACCAATAGGAATAGTACCACTTAACAGTACACACCATATAATAACGCAGACAGAGGCAACGCGTCTATTCTTCCATGCTGTGCAGTGGAAGCCCCCAGACTCTGACCCATGTATAATCTTCAATGCTGGGCAGTGGAAGCCCCCAGACTCTGACATGTGTATAATCTTCCATGCTGAGCAGTGGAAGCCCCCAGACTCTGACCTGTGTATAATCTTCCATGCTGTGCAATGGAAGCCCCCAGACTCTGGGAGTCTGAAGAAGAGGAGTCAGAGGAGGAAGGTGGCTTTGAGGAGGTGGAAGACCAAACAGAGCAGGCGTCCCAGGGGCTTGTTGTCACCTTTCGGGGACCCTTGGTGGCTGGGTGGAGGAAGAGACCTTCAATGACATCAGTGAGGACCAGGAACGGGATATGGCTAGCTTGGTATCCAACCTTGTTCAAATGGGGAGTTTGCGGTTGTGCAAAGGGACTGTTTGCGGTTGTTTATGGTGCATTAAACGGGGAGATTGGTCTGTTAATGTGAAGCGGGTGTAACCCTTACACTACCTGATCGATACAACATCATACCTGATGTTTTAAAGCATGTTATTCCAAACAATTTAGGAATGTTAGATGATGTATGCCCTTTATGGCTTAAAACCAGACTCTGCATCAACTATGTAATTTTCCGTGGGAGTTTTGCCATGGATCCCCCTCTGGCATGCCACAGTCCAGGTGTTAGTCCCCTTGAAACAACTTTCCCATAACTATTGTGGCCAGAAAGAGTCCTTGTGGGTTTTGAAATTTGCCTGCCCATTGAAGTCTATAGCGGTTCGACGATGTTCGCCTGTTCGCAAACATTTGATGAAGTTCGCGTTCGCTGTTCTCAAACCCCAAATTTGATATTCGCGACATCACTACTAGTGAAGCATGTGATTCTGACCTCAATATCAGTCTGAGAACAGATCCTTGGGTCTGATGTAAGTAACAGTGAATCTGGCTGCTAACCTTTGTGTCCTCTTTGTATTAATGGGTATTTATTACTCCCTTTAGGTATCCCCTTTTTCCCAAAATAGCTTTGTTATACCATTATCACTGTGTCAGTGTGTTTTCAATGGTTTTTCAAAAAAGGAGGAAAACTCCGATTTAAAACCCAGGCAGATGCCGCTCATTAACCCTGTAAGGCCATCCATCTAGGAGAAGGACACCCCAATATAACACCTACGACTCGAGGACCTTACTGTCACTGTCCAAGCTTGCTAGGCCATGACAGATGAACCAAGAGTGTAAAGGGTGGGACCAGTACTGCACACACTGCATCTCACCTAAAACCTCCATTGCGCAGGCCCAAGGGGGCGTCTACATCTAGAACTATCAACATTTTAAAGCCATGCAGCAATGGGAAAGTGCCAAAACGGCAGGTGGAAGATGTCACTGGAAGCCGCAGTCTCAATCCTGCATGCAGGTGGTTCAGGTGTATGGGTCGCCTGATGGTGACCCAGAAGACAACAGCATAATTTGGCAGCACCCTGAACGGCCAAGCAGCCTTCTCTAGGGACAGCACAGCTCCACATGGAGAGGGGCCTAGAAAAGGTGGCCTAAAGAAAGTTCATCTCTACTTCACCCAGTTTTTTAGCCGCGGTCAAGGTGCATATCCAAATGAGGTCGGAACTCAGTAAAAAAGAAATGGCTCACACCTGCCTCACAAGGTGTACTTGGACTGAAACTCGCATGTTGGATCATCAGAACAATGCTTGACACAACAGACAGCGGTCACCTAGAACGACTCATTGCTCTAGTAGCCCACAAACTATCAAGGCTGGCTATTGACATTGCTGCCCTCAGTGAAGTCCGCCTCCCAGAGGAAGGAAGCCTTCAGGAACATGGGGCAGACTATACCCTCTACTGGAAGCCAGAAAAATCAGAAACATCTGTCTGGTGTGTACTTCATGGTCAGCAAACATATGGCCTCCAAACTTGATAAACTGCCAAAGCATCACTCTGACCACATCAATTTTATGCGTCTCCCACTTCAAAACAAACAGCATGCTACAATTTTCTGTGTCTATGCCCCAACTTTTTAAACGGAACCTGCAGAAAAGGACAGGTTTTACACCGGCCTGTGCAATCTTGTACAAAACGTCCCTGCAGACGACAAGGTCATCATCCTCGGCGACTTCAATGTCAGAGTAGGCAAGGATTCAGAAACTTGGAAATGTGTACTTGGCAATCAATGACAACAGACACCTTCTGCTAGAGTTTTGCGCTGTGCAGAAATTCACAATCACCAATACAGTTTTCCAGCAGTAAGACAGAATAAAGACAACCTGGATGCATCCTCGGTCCAAGCACTGGCATCTTATAAACTATATTCTGGTGCACCAGCGAGACCTTCCATCTGTCCTACTCACCCGAGTGCTACGCAGTGCAGAATGTAATATGGACCACCGTCTGGTGCGCCTCAAACTTCGACTCCACTTCAACCCTAAACCAAAGAGTAAAGGAGCCCCAAAGAAGAAGTTACAGATCGGAAACCTCCAGTCAGCTGAAGTGAAGGCCACCTTCCAGGTGAATCTCCAGTCAAGGCCAGAAGAACGCAGATGCTTCACGGATTGCTCCTCAGATGCTCTATGGGAGTATCTCAAAACCAGAATCCTGCATACCTCTGAAGAGGTCCTAGGTTTCTCCACAAAGAAAAACAAAGACTAATTTGATGAAAACAGTTCGGAGATCCATCAATTACTGTTGGAAAAGAGATCCAACTATTAGTGCATCTTGTTCAGCCGTCTTGCCCTAACAAGAAAGCAGCCTTCCGTCTTGTGTGCAGCAACTTCCAACAAAAGCTTAGAGAAATGTAGAACCTATGGTGGACCAAACTCTCTGAAAGAACTAAGCATTGCACAGATGTTGGTGACTACAGAGGTTTTTATGAAGCCCTGAAGGCCATGTATGGCCCTTCACACTTGGTTCAAAGCCCATTGTGCAGTGCAGATGGTCAAACATTCCTTACAGACAAGGCGTGGATTCTGACCACTTTGCGACTCTTTTCTCTGTCAACTGCATAGTTTCAGTCTCAGCGCTCCATTGCATTCCACAACAAACAATGAAAACAGAACTGGATGAAATCCCTACTCTCGAAGAGACTGTAAAAGCCATTGAGCAGCTAATAAATGGTAAGGCTGCAGGAGTTGATAGGATACCAGCTGAGATCTGGAAACATGGGGGCCCAGCACTTCACGCTAAACTCCATGAGCTCTTTGTTTGCTGCTGAAGCCAAGGCAAACTGCCACAGGATATCCTCCCAAGTTCCTCAACATGATTATCCACCTAAACAAAGACCAGTGTGGCCAAGTTAGACACAACAATGACCTATTTAAACCCTTCCCATTAAGCAACAGCATGAAGCAGGGCTGTGTTCTTGCACCCACTCTATTCACGCTATTCTTCAGAATGATGCTGCAAAGGGCCACAACAGACGATGATGTTGAGAATGAACTCTACATCCGATTCCGCACAGACGGCAATCTATTTAACCTGGGGCAACTAAAGTCCCACACCAAGACGTGAGTGACGTTTCGAGAGCTACTCTTCGCCGAAGATGCTGCCCTTGTTTCCCATAAAGCGGCAGCAAATTACATCTTGCTTTGCTGAGGCTGCCAAGCTCTTCGGTCTAGAAGTCAGTTTGAAGAAGACTGAAGTTCTCCACCAGCCCACACCTCAGGAAGATTACTGTCCTCCTCACATCCCTATTGGTGAGTCCAAGCTGAAAACAGTCCAACAGTTTACCTACCTGGGTTGCATCATCTCATCGGATGCAAAGGTTGACAAGGAAATTGACAACAGACTGGCAAAGGCAAATGGTGTATTCGGCAAGTTATATAAAAGACTTTGGAAAAACAAGCATCTGAACAAGTGCACAAAGGTCAACGTGTACAAAGCTGTTGTGCTGACCATCCTTCTGTACAGTTCGAGTCTTGGGTTACCTACCGCCACCACCTACGACTTCTTGAGCACTTTCATCAATGCTGCCTCCACACCATCCTCACCATTCACTGAAATGACCACATCCCCAACACTGAAGTCCTAGAACAGGCAGGAATCACCAGCATTGAGGCCATGCTGTTGAAGAAGCAGTTACGCTTGGCAGGACACATCTCTAGGATGGAGGATGATCGACTTCCAAAGATTGTGCTATATGGGGAGCTCACCACTGACAATCGTGACAGAGGAGGGCCAAAGAAGAGGTACAAGGACTCACTGAAACAGTTCCTTGAAGCCTGTCATATTGACCATCAACGATGGACCGCCTTAGCTTCAGACCGAAAGGAATGGAGAAGGATCATTCACCAGGCTGTCTCCCCTTTTGAGACTACAAACAGGGCTGGTATTGAGGACAAGAGGAAATTTAGAATAAATTGTGTCACTACAGCACCTAACAAAGAACAGACTTTCCCATACAGCCACTGTGGTCGAGTCTGCCTGTCCCGCATTGGCCTCCTCAGCCACCTAAGCCAAGCCTATATACTCCTTTTAAGTATCCCCTTTTTCCATGAAAGCTTTGTTATACCGTTATTACTGTGTCAGTGTGTTTTCAATGGTTGGGGTTTTGGGACATAGACATCCATCACATTTGTGTCACATTCCTATATCTGTAAACTAATGTGCCCTTTGTTACTATGCAATAGATTAATACGTATAATAATAATACTAATATAATAATATAGGGTTAATACACATGAGAGGACCAGATTTGTGATACTGTGGAGTATCAACAATCCCCTGATGGCCTGATAACAATATGACAGGTGATAATGTGAATGCAATGATAGCAAAACACTTGATGGGATTTCACCAACTGATAATGGGTATACATCTTGGCACATGGCCACCAGCAATGGCGTGGGACTTTCCAGGATGGGCATAGCGGAGATTATCCCTGATAGAGTTGAGTTGGATGTTGCTCCACGTGCCTCTGAACATCCTCCATCTTTGTTTGCAGCCCTTCGTGATGGGTTAGAGTAGATTAGTGTGATATATGTTCCCTTAGACCCCTTCAGGTTCATTACCTTGTGGTGGTGAAGAGGCTTGTGTACTTCAATGAAGCTGTGACCAGGTAGGGTCAATGTAGGTGAACAGGTCATAGCAGAGAGGTCAGACAAATTGCAGTCCACTAGAGAAGGAACTCCACTCCAGTATCTTTGCCATGCAAATCTTGTGGAAAAGCACAGACAGAGACATATATAAGTGTGCTGTAGTCCATAGGGTCACAGAGAGTCAGACATGACTGAAGGACTGAATAACAAAAAATAAAAGTTCCCATGGTACTTGATATATGTCATGTGGCGGTGTAATTTGGCCACTATTTATTTTCCCAATGTAGATCTGTTGAGTGTGATATATATAATATTATCTTTGTATTTTTAGGGTCCACATTAGAGCCTCTGTGAGTGAGAAAGGGATAATATGACAGACAGTTTCATGTTTTTGTGTTGCAATTTAATCATGTAGTATGTCTTTAATTGCTTTCAACATCTTGCAGCAAGGCTTTTCATATTGGCATATGCATGACCATTTGCTGGCAGCAACTCTTATGAAATCTATTAAACCTCTGCTTGTGAAACTTTCCACTCGCACTTCTCCTGTTTCTATGAGGGTCTGTTACACCTGTGGCATAAATAGAACTCTTGTAGCCTATAGGTGCGCCTTAATTCCAGTGACCTCTGAACTCCTTCTGCTCTCACGTACCTGCCTTCTATTAATCTACTGCATCTCAGTCCAGCTTTTTCAAATAGGAAGAGATGGATAGATGAGGTCAATGATTTAATGCCCATGAACTTGAGGGAGTTCAGAGAGGCAGTGGATGCCAGATGCTGATGTCCATATATATAATATTGTTGTTGTTTAGTCATTAGGTCATGTCCTACTCTCTGTGACCATAGACACATGTGTAGGTTTCTAGTTCTGCTTATGCATAAGGTTTTCTTGGCAAAAATACTGTAGTGGGTTGCAGTTCCTTCTGCAGTTAATCTTGATTTGTCTGACCTCTCTGCTATGACCTGCCCATCTTCGGCGACCCTACATAGTATAGCTCACAGCTTCATTGATGTATACAAGACCCTTCACCATGACAATATAGATGTATAGATATATTCTGTATTTTTTCACTAAGGGGTGGTCACTTTTATGATGAAATGTTATACTCTCTGTGAAGTGAGGTATTCATATGGTTATGACAAAAAACAAATCAATGTGCAATGCATACTATGATACTCTAAGTCATAAAAATAAGTAACATGGTATTTACTCTTTCATTCCACTAATACAGTGCTGGAAGTGTGGAATGCTTTCATTGTGGCACAAACCAAAATTGTCACCTTTTCCTTCTAAGCCAGAGTGACCTAATACTCGCATAATTATAACTTTTTTCAGAAACAATTTTTTCTGAAATTTTCTCTGATTATTTTTCCATGTATTTAAAAGGTTTATATTGGCGTGTAACTATTGAATTAAGAAACAGTGACATCTTGTGGTCTGAGTGACCAATTACATCTTTATCTAAACATTTATAGCCAGCAAATACTGGTGGATAAGAAAGGCATCATTAAGGCATCTGCTATTTATTATTAAACTAGCGACTTGCCCGTCAAAAAATGACTGCAATGAGATGTGTATGTTTGGAAAGTTGTTTAGATATTAATATACATATGGAATTGTAAGGTAGCTGTAACGGTACCCCCCCCGCACATATAAGGGGGCGCCCAGGCCTTTTTAGCCGATCCGCCCGTCCAGTGCTATAGGGACAGCTACTGCAGGACACCCATTCCCCCAAGCACGAGACACACGCTCTGTGGTTGAGGGTCAAGCAGTGAACTCTCTTCTTTATTAAAACCAAAAGACATATATAAAACAAACCATTTCCACATACACCGTAGGGGCAGTGACTACCTTAGGTCGGCCCCCAATGGCCTCTGGCCAATCACATAGTGTCACACCGTGGGAAATATGAGACTCCTCCCAGGTCCGCCCACTAGGTGTGGCTAATAGAGTCATTTGGCTTCTGACCACTGGAGGGGAAAC
This sequence comes from Discoglossus pictus, assembly GCA_027410445.1. NCBI lineage: Eukaryota > Metazoa > Chordata > Amphibia > Anura > Alytidae > Discoglossus > Discoglossus pictus. The sequence goes on from CM050164.1 coordinate 475,477,740, forward strand.
ATGGCCTTTAGCAGTCCCCTGTGCCCCTGCTAAGAAAGCTGAGAAACCCCAGGGGTTTTGGAGCCGGTATGTCTGGGGGCTTCCTTTGTTCTGCTATTTCCCCTGCTGGGCATGTAGATAACCTTTGCTCTTAACCACCTGGCCTTAGTGACTCATAGATGGGGGTGGTCAGAATCTGTAACACATATCTACACATTTTTCATAACTTTAAAAGTATGCATCACATTCACATAAAACATACATTTTCAGAATCAGCATACTCTAAATAAAAACATGTGTCAAAATGATACAAATTGGTCCAGTGGTTCAAAAGTTAGATCACAGTCCTTTCTGACCAAATGGAGCATGGCTTTGTAGGTGGAAAGTCAACATGGGCCGTAGTCAAACGGCAGAAGGTGTGCCTCCAAGCTTCTCCAATTCGCAGTGACGAGACTGATCTCGTCACATCTCTCCCCCTTTCCAAAAAGACTAACAGGATATCTGACCATTCGGTCAGATTCCGGGTTAGTCTGGAAGGCCACCCACAAAACACAATCAGCAGTACAGCCCACCCACAATAACTGGTTACTACACCTGGGTAGAGGAGAAACTTGTCCATGTCCAGGTGCCTCACCACGGCTGTGCTGGGCACTGGTAAGCTGCCTTGGTGGGTTGCTGAGTGGGCAGAGACCAGCGGTACTCTGCCCTGGTGCCAGCGCTACCACGGAAGTAGCCTGTTCGGGGCCTGGTTGTAGGGGGGGGAGACCGACGGTCTCCCCTTTGGCTAAACAGCCCTGTTGCTGGGGGACAGGACCGACCGTCTCTGCCCCTGGTAGCTCAGTCTGTTGCTGGAGAATGGAGTCTGAGCTCTCAATTCCCTGCAGCTCACCCTGACGCTGGGGAATGGAGACGGGGCTCCCAATTCCATGCATATCAATCTGTCGCTGGGGAATGGAGTCTGAGCTCTCAATTCCCTGCAGCTCACCCTGACGCTGGGGAGGGAGGACGCTGCTCTCCTCTCCTTGCAAGGTACACTTCCACTGGGGAGGGGAGACAATGCTCTCCACTCCCTGCACTTCACACTGGCGCTGGGGATCTGGGCTAGCCACCCAGCATCCCTGTAGGGCCGGTGGAGAGACCTCGGTCCCATCTCCACCTGCCGCCTGGGATTCCTCCCAATAAATCTCTACAATATCTTCCCAGCTGAAGGGGTCTGGATCTGGGTCTCTCACCTTGTTGTAATGCTGAGCCTTCCCAATGGAGTGGAAGAGATCTCGGTAGTCCCTCTCCAGTTCCCACTCCAGGGTTGCTAGGTGAACAAGGTCTTGCTCTACCTCATGGGGGTCATCCCAGTCATGCCTGGCCTCCCTCTCAAAGAAAATATCCTCAAGTCTGGTCTGCGCAGGGCTCCCGAAGTCAGGTTCTGCAAATGACTGCCATAACAAGCCAAGACCATCAAACTCCTCTCCCTCTGGCTTTTCATGCTTGGCTGTCCAGGGTGTATACTGTGCCATATACCACCAGAGTGCCTGGTAGGCATCCTCCAGCCATAGCTCCTGCCATGCACGGAGCTTTAGTTCCTCCACCCATTCCTCAAGGGGCTGCTCTCCCAGGAAGGGCATGCGCAGGGCCACTTGCTTCTGCAACCGTTGCTCTTCACTGGGGAGACTTTCACCCCGCTGGTATTGTACATTATCCAGGGCCTGGTACCAGATGCCTTTCCTTAATGCATCCCGGCCATCCAGGTCCTCATCCTCGTATAGCACTGTTGGTTCCATTCTGCTGCTTTTAGGGTCGCTGTGCTGGGACATGCGTTGCCCCCAACTTGTAAATCCACAGAATGGTGTCTCCTGTAGCTGTCCTTCTGGCTGTGGGAACAATTCCGCCGCTTGCCACCAGTGTAACGGTACCCCCCCCCGCACATATAAGGGGGCGCCCAGGCCTTTTTAGCCGATCCGCCCGTCCAGTGCTATAGGGACAGCTACTGCAGGACACCCATTCCCCCAAGCACGAGACACACGCTCTGTGGTTGAGGGTCAAGCAGTGAACTCTCTTCTTTATTAAAACCAAAAGACATATATAAAACAAACCATTTCCACATACACCGTAGGGGCAGTGACTACCTTAGGTCGGCCCCCAATGGCCTCTGGCCAATCACATAGTGTCACACCGTGGGAAATATGAGACTCCTCCCAGGTCCGCCCACTAGGTGTGGCTAATAGAGTCATTTGGCTTCTGACCACTGGAGGGGAAACATGGCCTTTAGCAGTCCCCTGTGCCCCTGCTAAGAAAGCTGAGAAACCCCAGGGGTTTTGGAGCCGGTATGTCTGGGGGCTTCCTTTGTTCTGCTATTTCCCCTGCTGGGCATGTAGATAACCTTTGCTCTTAACCACCTGGCCTTAGTGACTCATAGATGGGGGTGGTCAGAATCTGTAACACATATCTACACATTTTTCATAACTTTAAAAGTATGCATCACATTCACCTAAAACATACATTTTCAGAATCAGCATACTCCAAATAAAAACATGTGTCAAAATGATACAAATTGGTCCAGTGGTTCAAAAGTTAGATCACAGTCCTTTCTGACCAAATGGAGCATGGCTTTGTAGGTGGAAAGTCAACATGGGCCGTAGTCAAACGGCAGAAGGTGTGCCTCCAAGCTTCTCCAATTCGCAGTGACGAGACTGATCTCGTCACAGTAGCTAATGTTGTTTTGTGTGTACTACTGAAATATATAATACAAATTAATAAATGAATATACTTTACCTATTTTGAAGCATTGTGTTGAAGAGCTGTGAACCTTGTTTGATGTTGCTGCAGCATTAGTGGTGTGGAGGTGCTGTGTGAGCGTGATGAACGTGTGCAGTGTAATAGTGTGCGTGCGCGAGCCGAAACCGTTAGCGTAGTTGTGTACTTCCACATTAGCGTAAAATGGCGGGTAATGTATGGTATGCGTCTTTGCGTATTATCCGTAGGTCGTTTAATGGCGGGTAATGTGTGGTATGCGTCTTAGCGGATTATCCGTAAGTGTTTCCGTGGTTATAGTGCTGTAGCCTCGTTTTCGTTTTACTCGGCCGCCATTTTTTCGTTTTGTTCGTCCGCGTGAGCAACGGCCTCAGTTGCCCGCAGCCCTCGCTACGCGTTTGAGGGCCTTTGGTTGCTGCATTTGTTATATTGGCGGCCATTAAACATATATAGGTCGTCATTCAATTTGAATTTTGGCAATTGAATAGGGCTCTATATAAGCACATAACATATTTTTTTGACAGAAGTTTTTAGTTAGTGAAAACCTTGGTTTTGGATAGAAGTTCAGTAACTAAAAAGTTCTGTGAAAAATTTTTGTATGTGCTTATATAGAGCCCTATTCAATTGGGAAACTCAGAGTTGAATGAGGCTCATAGTTGTTTTCTTTTTTGTACTTTATACTTTACCTTGATTGAAGTGTCGAATGACAGAGGGTCCCCTCCTGCCAATCTTAATCCGTCGGTCTTCTTGTAGTGTCTGTTTGAAAAAGAAAGTAAAATGGTTAATTGTATATTTCTTCTTTTTGATTTAGCAAAGCATGGTCTTTTTCAGCATGTAATGTATTTTTCTATCTTACTTCTTGTTCTTTCTTGGAGTTGTTTAAAAGGGATTGTGGTTCACAATGCACGGTGCAAATTCTTGAGTGACGCTGTTGATGCAGAGTCTGTTTCAATAGTAAAAAAAAGGAGAAAGATTGATCTTTAGGTTATATATTGAATTACAATAAATTAATGTCATGTAAAGATATACTTCTATAATTACTTTCAATTAACATGACTTCGTTTTTGGGGCTACACAATAAATGTGCGTGTGACATGTCACTATACATGATACACATATATGTGCTTGTCACATATTACTATACATAAATCAGATTTTAATCATTTTTTTTTTTACTGTCATTAAAATATAGTTGTTTAATTAGTTTTGATTAGTTGTTTAATGAGTTTGGATTAAGATTAGTTATTTGCAGGGACTATACACAGAAATGTGCGTGTGACATGTCACTATACATGAACCACATTTTCATAGTTAAATATTTTTTTTTTTATGCGTGTCACATATCACTATACATGAATCCTATTTTAATATTCAATTATTAATTTTTGGTAATGTCATTTAAAGATTAGTTTGTTGCAGGGGCTATACACATAAATGTGCGTGCCACATGTCACTATACATAAATCACATTTTCATACTTAAAATGTTTTTTGTTTTTTTTGTCCTGTCTTGATAATGAAATGTAATATATTATAGCTTACCTCTCAGTTCTAATTTGCCCAATGTAAAGTAGTAAATTAGGAAAGAATTGTCTTCTCAAGTAACAGCAGCAGTTAACTATGAAGTCACTCCGTTCATCACCTGAGTAGAAATGTAGATTTTTGTGGAAAGTAGGCAGTATTTATAAACTTGTAGAATGTTCTGGAAACACAGACCGTTAGAACGCAATACGCATGCGCTATTTGCGTTCCAGCTTACAATTTGCGTTCTATCCGCCATTTTGTGCGTAGTAGTGGTCAAAATGGTGTTTAATATCAGTGTGGTACGTTCCGCATAGTATGAATTTCATTCTTGCGAGTCAGTGTAGTATAGTTACGTCTGAAGCCTCGTTTTCGTTTTGTTCGGCTGCCATTTTTTCTCTCGCTTAGGAGATTTTCTCGACTTTAAACTCTTTTTTTGGGACTTAAATGGACGTGTAAGTTAACTTTTGGAGGTGCCGGGTGCCCCCCCTTGCTGTAAGTAAGCTTTTTATGTGTTCGTTGTATTTATTTCTTGTGTTTGTGATGTTTTGATGTGCAGCGTTTGGAATGGGTTGTTTCGTGGCCGTACTTTGTTGCGATGCGGCCGTATCTCTTTACGATGCAGCCGTATTTTTTTGCGAGAGACGCATTTGGATTTTACGTGTACAACGCAGTGTTTTTTTTTCTAAGTCGTGCGTATGTGTGTTAACGGCGTGTGAGGCGCCTTTGAGGTGTTTTTTTTTTAAGTCTTGCGTGTGTGTGTGTGTGTAAGCGGGTGTGAGGCGCCTGAGTTTTTTTTTGTTAAAAAGTCGTATGTGTGTATGTGTGTGTTAACACAGGCAACGTTAAAGCCTCCACCTCTGCAGATGCGGACTTTCGCTTCGCTCCACCGCCGCAAATGCGGCCCCTCGTTTTGCGAGGACCCGAATTTGCGGGGAACTGAGTCCCTCGCTTTGCGAGGGACGCAGTTCTTGCGGGCTCGCTTTGCGAGGGACGCAGTTCTTGCGGGCTCGCTTTGCGAGGGACGCAGTTCTTGCGGGCTCGCTGCGCGAGCCCGCAAGCGTTAGCAACAACTCGCATGCTCACAACTATATATGTGATAGACCAATGGTTGTCTATACTATTGTGACAGAGGTACTTTAATAGATATCTGATTATAACCTTTTTCTTTTTTAATTGTTTGTATTTTAATATATCGTGTTTTTTAGTTGTATGTAATATAAACTATATTTTAACAAACAAATCTACTCTGACTAGGAGCAACCCTAATTTTTGGTTTATGACTCATCATAACCCTTTTGTATATATAATTAAAACCAGGGCTTCAACAAGACTAATGGAAAGTCATTTAGCTCAAAAGGACACATCCATCTGAGAATGTAGCAGACATTTCCAGGACAGAAAAGAAAATTTTTCCACAGTAAAGAATAATTGCATATACAAATTAAAAATGTAATGGTTGTATTAATGTTTCGTTTGCTTTAACACATTGTCAAGTTTAGTTATTTATAAAAAATATATTAAAGATATATGACCGCAGTATTCCTTTAAATATTTAAATGAGTTTAATGGGACAATTCCCCCCCCCCCCCCTCAATAATAAGTTTGTTTCATTTTAAAGAACATGTAAAACTGGCTATATATTGTACTTGCAGTTTTCTTTACATTTCTTAAAGGTGTAGTATTGGCATGTCCTAAGTCTTTACCCTGGTCATCCAGTAGTTACGATTCGGTGCATTCAACACTGCGACCTGGATTTGATTCCAATTGAAGGAAACAAGAGGACACACCACCGTAAAGCTGACCAGGGTTGGGTCTGGACAATATATGAATGGGAGACAACATAGGAGTACTAGGATGCTGTGGCCCACTGGAGAAGGCACTGGTAACCCACTCCTGTATCTATGCCATGAATTCCAAATGGATCAGCATGACCATGGACATAAAGATGTCCTATTGTGTTAAAGACCACAAGGTCTGGGAGCGTAAAAAATTATTGAAGTCTTTACTGTCTCTTCATTACTCTCTCTCATTCCTTTTTCTTTCTTTTCTATCTCTCTCTCACACACATCTCCCACTCTTCTTTTAGTGCCAACTGAAATCACCATACATGCCTCCTCTGTTCTGGTATACCTCTGAGAAATTCTAAAGGGAAGGTATAAACACGACTATGGAAGTTGTCCCATCTAAGAAACCAATATTATTAATAATACTAGCGAATTGCCCGTCAAAAAATGACGGCAATGAAATTGTAAGTGAGCTAATGCTGTTTGGTGTATAATAATAAAATAACTAATAGACTAATAAAGTAATATACTTTACCGATTTTGAAGTAATATATGCAGGAAGCATTGTGTTGAAGAGCTGACAATCTGTTTTGATGTTGCGGCAGCATTAGCTGCTGTGTAAGCGTGATGAATGTGTGCAGTGTAATAGTGTGCGTGCGCGAGACCAAACCGTTAACGTAGCTCTGTACTTCCGCATTGTATAAGTTATTGTTCTAAAATGGTGGCTAATGTGTGGTATGCATCTGTAGCGGAATATCCGTATTGTTTTGTGGTGTTTTGCGTGTTGCTGGTGGTTTTTTGCGTGTTTAGAATGCTGTAGCCTCATTTTCGTTTTGTTCGGCGGACATTTTTTCTCTCGCTTATATGTATGTGTTGTCATTATTTCATGTCCGCGGGTTGCGGACGATTTTTGCGAGGTCGGAATGGGTGTTAACATGTCTCGTATTTTGTTTGCTTTACGACGTAAAGTTTGCGAGGGTCGCAGTTGCTGGCATGGAGCACCTTCGGCCTGGCCCTCGCTATGCTCGTATGCTCACAACTATATATGTGATAACTGCTAATGTATGTCTGTTATTATTTTTTGGGAGATAGAAATGATTTTATAGCAATATTTCAATTGTTTTAATATCTGTGTACCCTCGATGCAGTATCTTACTTGGCTCTCCCCACCCTACCCCCATTTTCTGACTTGCATAATTTGCTAAGATGTCCTCCTTCTCACATGTCCTAAGTACTGTATCTTCATTGCTCTCTCGCTCTCTCTATCTATCTCCCTCTCTCATTCTGTTCTCTCTGGGTTCTATCTCGCCCTCACACCATCTCCCATTCTTCTTTTAGTGCCATTGAAATCACCATACAGGCCTCCTCTGCTCTGGGATAAGTGAAAGGTAGTGGAGATAAGAAAAGATTTGTCCAGCTGAATGCAGAATTCCAGAGGATAGCAAGAAGCGACAAGGAGACTTTCTACAAGGAGTGATGTAAAGAGATAGAAGAAGATAACCAAATGGGTAAATCAACAGATCTCTTCAAGAAAATTGGGGATCTCAAAAGAACCTTTCATGCCAAAGTGGGCGTGATAAAAGACAAAAATGGTAGGGACTTAACAAAAGAAGATCAGATAAAGAAGAAGTGGCAGGAATACCCTGAAGATCTATACAGGAAGGATCTTAACAGCAGGAATGGCCTCAGTAGTTTGTCCCATGAGCTGGAGCCAGACATCTTGGAAAGTGAAGGGAGATGGGCCCTAGTATGCCTTGATTATAACAAGACTGAAGGAGTTAATGAAATCCCAACTGAACTATCCAAAATTCTACAGGATGATGCTGTGAAAGTGTTACTTGCCTTATGCCAACACATTTGGAAAACTCAACCGTGGCCAATAGACTGGAAAAGGTCAGTTTACATCCCAATCCCCAAAAAAGGCAGTGCCAAGGAGTGCTCCATTTAACAAACTATTGTACTTTTCTCACATACCAGCAAGTTAATGCTTAGGATACTACAAGCTCGGCTCCAACAATATATGGACCTGGAACTATCAAATGTGCAAGTCGGTTTCCACAGAGGAAGAGGCAAAAGAGATCAAATTGCCAATGTCTGCTAGATAATAGAGAAAGCAAGGGAGTTCCAGAAAAGCATTTACTTCTACCAGATCATCTCATTCGCCTCCCGAGGAATCTCTATGTGGACCTTTCCTGGGCTACTTTCAAAGCCTCATCAGACAGCCAGTTTGACTTCTTACTTTTCTTTCCTTTATGGATAATCTTTGTAGCTATTTCCTCGATTATGTTGCAAACTTCAGTTCAAAGTTCTTCAGGCATTCTATCTTCCATGTCTAGTTCCTTAAACCTATTCTTTACTTCCACTGCATATTCACAAGGGATATTATTTATTTTGTATCTACTTGGTCTGGTGGTTTTCCCTTTTTTCTAAAGTTTAATTTTCAGCTTTGCAATATGAAGCTCATGATCTGAACTGCACTCACCTCCAGGTCATATTTTTGTTGACTGTATAGAGCTCCTCCATCTTTGGCTGCAAGTATATAGTCAATCTTATTTCTATGTTGTCCATCTGGTGATGTCCATGTGTAAAGTCGTCTCGGAGGCTTTTGGAAGAGGGTGTTTGCTATGACCAGAGAATTATCTTGACAGAATTCTTCTAATCTCAGACCTGCTTCATTTTGTACTCCAAGGCCCACAAAGGTGTATGCAATTCTTATTGGCTCCAAACATAGGTGCCTTCTGATTGGCTGATGTAACTGTCAATCAGATTGCACCCAATCAGAAGGTGCAGATGCCTGGAATCAATCAGAATGGTATACACCCCACAGGGGTATATCCCATTCTGATTAGCTGAAAGCAATACTTTGAGAGGGGATAAATTAGTTAGAGGGGGTTAATAGAATGGTATAGGGTAGAATAGGGGTTAATAATGTAAGTTAGGGGTTAAAAAGGTAGGTGTTTATTGGGTACAGTTAGGGGGTAAAGGTATATTTAGGGTTAATTGGATATAGTTAGGATTAATTTGGTATAGTTAGGGTTAATGGGTATAGTTAGGGTTAATGGGTTAATGGGGTATAGTTAGGGTTAATAGTTTAGTGTAGTGCTTTGACTTTGTGTCATGAGGGCCCTTATAGTGTTAATATAGGGGTTAATAGTGTCCTATAGGGGTCTATATAGACCCCTATTGGACTGATGGAGTTAATTATAGTCTCATGAGGATCTATATAGACCCCCTATGAGTTATGGGGTTCATTTTAGGTGCTGGGGGCAGGAAACCCAAATTTTAAATGCATCGCGGTTCCGATCGGGGTTCCCGCTGCAAGGGTTCATGTAGGGACAGTGCAGTGGACCCAATGGGGGCCACCAGCATTGGGGTGTTAACTTTAGGTGCTGGGGGAACTTGGAGTACCCCCGCGGCAGGTTCTTAATGTTTAGCCTGCCCCGGGGGTCTGCATCAGGACCCCCGCAGCAAGGGCTGATGTCGGGAGCCTGCAGACGTTCCCACAGGGTTTCATTATCCATGCTGGCCATCTCCATTGGCTACTCCATTGGCTATGTCTAACCCTTTACTACGGGTTTGACTAATTGATCCTGTTCACGGCTGCACATCAAACGTGCGGCAGACTCGGTTGCAGTTTTGCGTCTCTGGCCTGTAGCTTGCAGCCCCTTCCAATTTAATAGTCCTGTAACACGGGGGAATGTCAACCCATAGCCAATGCGGGCCTCACGTTGGAGTTATTGGCCTCCAATTTAATGAGGCAAGTGGTTTAAATAGACAATTAATCAGAAATACCTTTCCCCAAATCATCTCCAATAACACATTTCTGACAATCTCCAAATGATTTCTATCTTTATAAAGCTGGAGGTTAATCATTGACTGGATTTGTTATTACTGAATAATACCTTATGGTGTTTGTGGTCAATTACACTTGTCCAGTAAATTGAAAGTGAAAGTAAAATATCTATGAATGATACACAGAGACTCGCCCATTTCACTGTTGTTTTGCTGCCCGGGTAAGTTCTTACTAGGGGCATAAAGAAGAGTAATTAGATTAGAGTATTAAAAGAGTAATTAACAGAGAGACTGATGCAATTCAGAAACTTAGGGACATATTCTATTAGCTACTTGCAAATGCCTTGAACTCATAAATCTGACTTTGGGTGTTTTTTTTATAAATGTTTATATGCATTCTATTGACTTAAGAATTAATTAGTGCCAATGAGTAATATTTGCTAAATATGTAGCAATATTAAGTGTGTATAAATTTACAGGCAATAGAAAGGGCCCATAGTGTCATGTCTCATAGCAGACACAATCAGCCTTATTAAATTGGGATTCAGCAATTTTAAAAGGGCTCTATTTAAGCACATAGCATATTATTGTTACAAAATTTCTTAGTTAGTAAACTTCTATACAAAAGCAAGGTCTTCACTAACTAACAGCTTCTGTAAAAAAATATGCTATGTGCTTAAATAGAACCCTATTAAATTTACAGAATCGCAATTTAATAAGGCTGAATATATATATATATCTAGATAAAAGCCATAGGCGTTATATTAAGTATAGAAGCTGCTATGTTATTTCATTGGAAATCTCTTTGGTGCTACATATGTAACATGTTACATTTATATTGAGGTGGTTAATTATGGAAATAAATGAGCTCCCAGTTCTCATAGTTTTCTATATGTAAAATATCTGAATGTATCAGTACTACAACATTGTCATTTTACTATGCACTACTGATACATATTTTTAAAAAAAGGGGTTGGGATCTTTCCTGTTGGGTGGCCGGGAGCAGTGTTGGTAGCAGTGAGATGAAGAACCGCTAGATGACGCTGTGGACATTTTACAGAATTTCTAACCTTAAACTGTTACCCTTACCCTAACCCTTTACCCTAACCATATCCCCTTACCCTAACCCCTTACACTAATCCCTTACCATAACCCTAACCCCTTACCCTAATGCTATGAAATTGATTTACATTTTAGATGAAATGTAGTAAAATCATCAGTAAAGCCTCGGCAGCGCCATCTAGCGGTCACTCACTGCCACTGCTGGAAAGGTTGGTATGTTTTTGATTAAACAATGCGTACAAGCTTATGTCAGTTAACTAGAACTGGAATCAGGAAGGAATTTTTTTCCCAAATGGGTTTTTTCCCCTAAGGATTTCAAAGGAACGACTGACCTAAAAGTCTTTTTTTCAACCTAATTTACTATTATATACAACATTAAAACATTAATATTTATAACTAATTTTTCCAATCTCAATCTTAACAAGAAATCTACTTTAATTTGTATTTTTGTTTCAGTATCATACATCGATCTAATGGTGAAGAGTTTTATTTTTTGTTTAATAGCCCTACGTATCGAGCCTCAGGTATTGTATATGTCACACTAATGTGCGTTTAGTCCATATTAATGTTTTGCAGGAGTAACATTGTATTCCTCCTAGAGGCGGTCAACTGTCCATGCAGGTACCTTGCATTATTACATTTTTTGTTAAAATATAGAAAAACTGAATTTAATAAAACTAATTGAGTCGATTACTGAGTGAATATTGTTAAATTCTCTGTGGAAATAAGGGACAACCGGTTTCACTTGAAGGGCAACATATTTGCCTTCCAAGACTTTAAAAGGGCAAAAAATCATTTAAGCTTTTTGGACATATAGAAGAATTATAAAACCACTAAAAAGTGAAGTAGTGTTGAATTTAACAGAGAAAGAAGTATAGGTAATGAGAGAAGGTGTTTGTAATCCAAGTGTGATGTTCTACATTTTAAACAAATAAAATGCACTTTGTGCAACTGGAAGGGACAAGCTTTCCCACTCCAGATGATTCCAGATACCACAGAAGAACCTGGGCCTGTTGTGTGATGTCTGTTGTCCATTACTGCTCCAAGGTGTGTTCTCTTATAGGTGTATTTTGAATTATGGGATCATTTAACACATTTAAGCATAGTGCTTGTATTTTGATTTCTCAGGTAGAGGAAATATTTCTATGAGCTTTGCCAGTTTCTGTCCTCTAGAGGGTAATAAGGAGTATTTTTGAGAGGGACATAAGCAGTATTTGTTTGAGTATTTGAGTATAAGCTTGGTATTTGTTACTGTACATGCATCTATTTTCACACGCAAATACATAAGTAAATATTACTAATAGATAACATACCTCAATATACTTAATAGTAATACACATGTATTAGGCTTTAGTTAATCCATATACAATCTACATCATCCCCCCCACCCAACCGAACACATACAACATGCCCATTTGCTAGACACCACCTACCACATAGTAAAACAACCATTTATATACAACCTTCCTATCACATAAAGCCCCTGCTACAGACCCATCTCATTTTGTCATTTGCAGTGTTCACTAGTAACGTTTATATACTTAACACACAAAGCACATACATTTTTCTTTTCACACAAAACACCCACACTTTTCTCGATAATTTGATCACTTGAGTGGGTGGTGATAGTGCGTCTTGGGGAGAGTGCGTCTTTTGAGTATGTCTGTGAGTGAATGAATGGTGTGACTGTTTGTGACTGTGGAGATAGAGGGCTGCCCTCCGAGTGGTAGGAAGGAGGAGAGATATGAAGAGGAGTGGAGGGAGAGGAACCCAGAGGGGGAAAAGTGCTATGAGGGGAAAAGGTAAATAGAGGTGGAGAGGAGCTGTAAGGGGAAGAGAAGGAGAGGGTGTGGACGCTGAGGAGTCTGGACTAGTGGACGCACATCTTCTTTAGGGACAGTGGGAGAGGCCTCTGGAGTTAGTTGGTGGTCTGTGGGGATGACCTCAGGAAAAGACAAAAGCACATGGACCTAAATACTCCAGTGAGTTGTTGGTACTTTGTTCATGACCTATCACATATAATAGTTGTCAAACTGCGAGACGTCGTCACACTTTGCGTGGTGCGTACGAGTTAGCTCATTGCTGCGAGCCTCGCGAAGCAAGCCATTAACACGTAGCACTTAGCAGATGAGCGCTGAAGGTGCTCATCATGGGGGGACGAGCCGTTAACACGTAGCACCTGGTCGATGAGCACCAAAGGCGCTGATCGCCTGCTAGCCTCGCAAAGCGAGGCTTGCCGTTAAGCCACTACAACGCACTACAACTATCAGCACAAACACGAAGAGGCAATGAAACATGCGGGACTTACCCGAAAAACACTTCCTAAACGCGGGATCGCCTTGTTGTGCAAGAAGTTGACAAATCGCAGGACTTAGAAAAAAAAAACAATACGCTACACGACCCCGGACCGTGCAAAACACTGCCAAACGTGTAGCACTTTACACATCACACTACAACCTACATAATACACTATTACAAAAGCCGGAAAATGCTCATGAGATGCGTAACACATTAATAACATTACCACTATACAATGCCGCTTTACACAATAAACCAACGGCTTTACCTCGCGCACGCAGACTATTTATAACGCACACTTGGAACATTCATTACACTTTATAAGCCGGGCACCAACACTCACAATGTATATTATATGCAGACGCAAAATACAAACAGATTGTTAGCTCTTCAGCCTATTGCTCGCTGCATAAATGAAGTATAAATAATTTAAGTATATTAATTTATTTAATAAATCATTCATTATTACTTAACTACATATACATAGAAATATATATCTCGCTTTATCATGACTCATGAAGGTGCTCAGAGGATCAAAAGTACACGACAGGAGAGGCTCGCAATGAGCGCCGGAGGTCCTCACAGTACAAAACGGTTTACATTCTGTGTCAAACAGCATTCCCATGGCTTTACATTTTATTGCCCCGTCATCTTTTTATTGCCCCGTCATTCCATCAGGCAGACCTCAGGAGAAGAACAAAAGCACATGGCACCTAAATACTACACTGAGTTTTTGGTACTTTTTTCCTGACCTATCTCATAATATCGTTGGGGTTTAGAAAATCAGAGAACAAATGAGATGGTCCAGAATTGCTGTATGTTTGTCTATTCAGATTCTCCATGTGAGTAACTCTGTAATATTCATTATATTTATGTACCTGGGCTCAACCTAAGTAAACCAGAATACATAGGCAGAATAATACTGCAATCCTGGACTGTCCTGGCACCCTTTATAGTGACTTTATATGTTAAAGTGTCTGGAATCACGCACTTATTTACAACACATTAAGTTTTATTATCTTTGTGCATGAACATTAAAGTCCAGATGCCTCACATTATATGTCATTTTCACACATATTACATGGTACTAAATATCAGGGGACACTGAATGCTAAGAGAGTATTATTGTTGAGGAGGGTTGTAAATACATTTATACGGCAGGTGGCTATATGTTGATCCCTGGAGCTGTCTATTATTCCGGTGTGAATAAGTATCGGTTCAGTGTTCAGGGTGCCAGAGTATTTTTTTATTATACAAAAATATCATACAAAAGAAATATATACAAAAATAGATGGTCAATACATATACTCAAACACACATATACAGTCATCTTTGCGGGAACATTATCTGAGTGGAGGATACTTATTTACATCATCTTATTTACATTTTAACTCTTCAGACTCTTAAGTCATGATAAATCGATTAATGAAGGAGAAAAACAAGACATACACCATGCCCAAACGAGTCCCCATCCCAACCGGCCAGATATCACCCTATGGTGTCAGAGTTTGATTGTGTGAGAAGGTATTTCTTTTGAAATTGTGATTTTATTTTAAACTGTATTGTAAGTGTTCTTATCAGGGTATTATCGGCTCTTAAAGTAGATTGAGTTTACATGTTTGTTTTTTGCTCACTGTGAGCACCTACAGAGGCTTCTGGGAACATGTAGCATAATCCGTAAGCTCTTATGGACGCCATATTGTAGCACCAAATGTAGTGCAGGGAACAGGTGAAACGTAGCGATCACTCATAAGAGTTTACACGTAAGGGATTGTTACCGGCAGCAATATGTACAAATTGTAGCACTTCATAAGCAAATAAAAAAGCCATCCTGTACTTTTATTACAAGTGAAAGTGATGTTTGGTCTTCGAGCTAATAGCACAACATGCACAAGCTCACACATCGCCATAATAAATACCTTATTTCCTGCTCAATTTTCGTCATAAAGTCCTACAGGCTTCAACCTCCAAGCCCGTATGACTTTGGAATTCAAGCTCCATATTTCATTGAAGTCCTACGGGCTTGAATAATGAGTTACGGGCTTTGTCGGTCATTCAAGCCCGTAGGACTTTGAATGGAATTTAAAAGTGAAATTAAGTTATGATTTTGGCAATGTGCAAGCTTGATAGTGTTTTGCTATTAATCCTCATGTCACCCATTGTGTTCCCCATTATTTACAGTGCTTTACAGTGCTGTATTGAATTTATATTTGCATTTACAGTGCCCGTTTGTGGGCTTGAAACACGAGTTACGGGCTTGCGGCCACGATAATGATCAAGCACGCAAATGCTTACTGCCGATATCATGGTTTGTGATTATCAGGAAGTGGGACTAACTTGCGGGCCCGGCCAATTGAATAGCTAAGTAAACGTGGAGCTACTAGATTGCAGGAAATCGGCGATTTGCGATTGAGTTACGGGCCCTATTTGAATGAGGCCCATAGTCTGAATCACAGTTTCCAATCAACATGGAAAACCAGTCACTCCTTGTTAGCTCAGTAGTTGTCTCTATATTACAATTGAACTTAAACTTCCCTATTTATCCCACCTACTAAGAGATAGTCCAGGCTGTAACTATTGGGCACTTAACAATAAAGTACGACTACCAATAGCCCTCAATCAGGAAGTATCAATAAAACTCCCATTGCCAAACAGCTCTTATTCCCTGGTGGTCTAGCTAAGGCTCTCCCTGCCTGACTACAGTTTCACACACTAACTATCAGTCACATTTAATCCAAACCTTGTATGTGCAAGATGAGACCCACCAAGGCTGCAAGCTTGACATTTAGCGGATTTAAGGTGTTATTAAATTAGAACATGCTGCGAGTTACGGGCTTGGGAGGCAAACCCGTAAACCATTTTTCGCTCAGATGTGTGTCCATGAACGTGATCAAGTTACGAGTTTAGATGGAGCCAATGGAAACAGAGATCGTCAGAATTATGTCACTGAAAAATGGAGGTGGGATTTCAAAGTCTTACGGGGGTTCAATTACGAGTTACACAAATTCCAGGTATAATGCAATATTGATAAAGCCGTAAATATGATATTCTATTACATGCAAGTTCCATTATATGTATTAACACATTGATTACTGGGATCGATATAACACAGAAAGTAAACATGAAATAAAGTATTTTTTCGGGCAGATTTGCGGGCTTGAGAATGTTCACTCCACCTCTCCCTAGTGTCTCATCTCTGTGTGCCGGCCTGGGTGGTGGCTCCTCCCCCTCCTCCTCTACCAGTGAATAGGCCGAAATAAAATGTGTTACCTAACAACACTGAGTGTATCTTTAGAAAAAAGTTTACTGGTTACCTTACTCTTGATGCTAATAATGACAGCCTGCCTAACAAGAAAACAAATGACTAGAAGGAAAATATAATAGGTATATTGTTTTCCAAATACTAGATATATGGTATGTAGTAAAATAAAATCACTATTTTATCCCTGAATCTAAGTGACTTTTTTTTTTTATTCTCCCTCAAATTTTAAGAGAGTGGCTTATATATGGGTATTGTTTCTACCACGTTGCATTTTGAAATTGCAGCTTATTTTCAGTCCAATGCAGTGGTAGTTGTGAATGCCACATTCCCATTTTGCAGACAGAATATTCCTCTGCATTCAAAATATTTTCCCACCTCACTAAGTTGATCTGCTGAAACCAAAATGGTAGATTAATAAGTAGTGTAATTTCATATATAAAAGTAATACATTAGAGGCTGTGTTATACAATCTAACATGTACATATTTCCACTGTAATTCCTCAGAACAGTACATTTTATATATATGACCCCACTGAGGCTCTAAAAGTAGAAGCAAAATAAAAGAGCTGGATCCAGTAGAGTATTATAGTGAGTACTCACATAGCAGACACAATATACTGTGATAAAATCCCAGCTGTTATATTCTAGGGGCTGAGTAATAACTGCAGTTTACAATCTGGATATTAATAAAAAATCAACTATTATGTTTATTTTTGTTTCAGCTTCATACATGGGTCTCACGATGAAGATCTTTATTCTCTGTGTAATCGCCGTACATGTAAAGCCTCAGGTATTGTATATATCACTTTGTTTATTGGTACCTGGTAAAATCGTTATATTTACCACATCACAAGTATAGGGAAATGTATTAGACTCACATGACTGGGTGTGGGAAGACATAGTTACCAGTTCACATTAACTAAAAATATATTATGCACCAGGGAAGGTAGATGTTACCTTCCATAAATTGTAAAGGCTAAACTCCTTCTTCAAGAAGACTCTGCTAAATATTGTAACAGTATCTATAGGCTCCTAATGACAGCATAATGTAATGATGGAACCTGATCACAGACACTATACACTACTAATATGAATGTCCCTCATAGGATAACTGTCATGACTGATTTAGGGGCCAGGACGGGACCCCCAACACCTCACAAATAACCCAGTTATGTGGGACTCCTACACATCTCATTGATAACATAAAGACTATAAAGATGGACATTTGATGTTGTCTAAGGATTATGAAAGGTGTTTTTCCTTTTCTGTATAATGTATAATGTTTAAAAAAATGTATGTTGTAAGCCATGCTGTATATACTGACTTCCATCTTATGTGTTAAAATCCTCCCAATTATAACTATTGTAAAACCAGAGAGAGACAGTTGCCAGGCATTTGGCCTCTGACCTAGGAATAGGAGTGCCCTCCACCACCATAAATCCAGGTGGGGGAAGCCAATCAGATGCTTTGTCTCTGGTCTCTGTAATAAAAGTAGAAGATAGTTTATTTATCTGCTTTATAGGGTTGTAAAGCAGATCACGGTTTAGGGTCCAAGATACATTTAACCCCCCCCAACCTATGGACACGAGAAATATAACAGATATATCTGAGAGAAAGGAATGTTGGCAAGGGTGAGACCTGTCTGTGTTTGAAATATCTGTGATAATAATATAAGTGGACAGTCTTCTATGCATTAGAAAACAGCGTGGCCTGATTTCTCTGTCTCTCCATGAATGGTGCTCAGATCTGATCTGAAATCTGGGCTGAGATAAATATAAAGTCACATACTGCAGATTGCTCCTATAAGCTACAGTAGGAGAATCAAGGGTGACTTAGCCCCTTGTATCTGGGTCATGACAATAACCATTTCACCGTTTCCCACTCAGCTTGATCTTCCTAATTTATTCTAAGTTTCTCAATATTAGTTGAACAAAAATAATATCCATCAAAGTAGTGCAAAAGCTCAAATCTCAAAATATCTGTTCTACTCTCTCCCCAACACGAATTTTTCCGCTACTACAGAGATTTTAAGTTTTGCGACTGTTGTCTTGCTCTGTAATGTAACAATAGCTTTATTTTGAAATATCGCCATTCAAAACAACTCTTTGTTCTTAACCACTGTTTATTTAATTAATTTGCATATACTAATAAAAGTAACATTTTACACACTTAACCATATTTCTGTATATATATCAGGGAGAGTGTTAATTATAGGCATGTCTATTTTTGATTATACTACATTTGTTCATGTATTATCATCACTCATAACCCGAAAGCCAGTTTTTAAAGTAATTTTTTAGTTACTTTATAACCGTGATGTGGTACATTTTATAAAATCTGTCAATATAAATTTACACTATTTTTATATTTTTAAATAGCATTATTTGAGAGAAGAACGTAATCTATATGTTTAATTACCAGTATTTAGCTTACTTGATATAGACATCCTTCATTTACCATTAATGTAGCTGCATCTTTACTCAAACTTGTCACAATTATTTCAGTATACTGAACCATTACTCAATCTCTAACAGTGCAAACAACATGGCAGCTATCTGCTTTTGAGAAGCTGAACTGAATAGCCGTCTGGGTTATTAAATACCCTACTTTAATGGAAGCAATATGGGTTTTCAATGTTTCCTTTATCTTTTATTACCAACTTAAGTTCAATTTTTGGTTTATCATTAACATTACCAGCTCCTATACAGTCAGTGCCTCTTATTTTGGAATTATATATGTAAATGAGTGACTGAATATTCTGCTGTAATTATTTGAAATGGATGATTGTCCATATTGAAAATCAGAAGATTCTCTAGGTTCAATGTTCTACTTAGTTTTATTCTCAGCAAAATTCAAAATGTTTTATGTAGTTCCATGAATGCTTGAAAAAGAAGTATAACAATGATTGCATCATTAAACAAAGATCCCTTTGATATAAAGATTGTTGATCTGTTTCCTTTCAGAGGGCTATAGATGTTGTGATATTGAGTTCAGAGACAGCTGCATTTGATGACCAGTACATTGGCTGTAGAGATGCAATGGAGGAAAAGCTTCTCTCCAACCGAGTGCTACAGAAGGAAATGAACACCAATGTCAATTTTAGAGACAAATGGCAAGAAGCAACACAGTTATGGAATAAGAAAAATAATAAGATCCCAAGCCTTCCATCTGGATTTAAGGATAACTATGGGATTGCTGTGGTGGCCTATACAGGGTCAATACATTCTGAATTTAATGCAGCCTGCAGATAGGTGGGGACATCCCGTGATAAGTACATGAACAACTTCAATTTCAAAGCTCTCCATTATTATCTTACTATGGCTCTACAGCTTTTATATGGTACCTGTAACGGATCTCCTGGCACCCCGACCGGGTACCTCCGTTGATAGACGCGTCCTAGTTTGCGTCGAGGCCTACAAGCACTGCACCGGACACCAAAACCACCACAGACTCCAAGGATAGTACATCAGGAACAAGCGTTCAGTAGTTACAGCTCAAGGGAGTATGCAAAAGCATAGCAATCCCCAGTATGATAGTGATCCCCTCCAATAACGCGACGAGACTACGTTTTGAAGGGTCAAGAAGAACTAACTTTTAATGACAGGGAATCTCCTTTTATGCAATGGTGCCCTCTGAAGGGCTACACCCACATAATTATCACAACAGCCAATTATATACATGGTTCAACCCCCACGTCTCCTCCCCTCAGATAACAGATAACACAATTAAAACAGACACAATTTTAACCATATTCTGGATGTACCCCAAATACAGGGGGTACACCTTTAAGTCCTGCACCATTCAATATCTCTCACCCAGGGGAACAACATATACAAAAATGGCATGAATCAGACCAGGGGTTCAAAAGTTAGTAAAAGTATGTTTTTACACATAACACACAGACATTGCACATATCCCCCATACAATACACATATAGGACAATAGGTGAGTCACACCTCCCTGGCAACTTGGATACAATCAGACATTGATTCAATTACACTTCTTTGTTCTTATCAGAGAATGAAAACACTTTGGAAAATGCAAGGATCCTTTACAACTTTCTTATCTCTTGAATCTCTGTAACAGGATTATCTATTAGCCTAGGTCTGCAAAAGTCTGGCTAATATTCTGAGCCAATATATTCTGTAGAACATAAAACAACATATCTACAGTACAGCAATGTGATCATATTTTAACCAAGAATTGAATAATCATAAAACAGTTTAAAACAGTGATGGGTTCCGCTACACACCTCCCCCGTGACCATAAGCCGGCATACACGGTCTGATCCCAACGGATCGGCCTGGGGATGTCCGGACAAAAGTATTTGTTGGTCAATTCTCTAGTTTGACAACCCATCAGCATTAATACAATTCACATTTACTCACATTTCCCATATCCCCAGATAGCTGGGATCTGAGCGCACAAAACCACTGAATAGCGCTCAGATCATCTTCACACAGTTCAATTGCCATGTAGCTAAAGTCTTTCCCATAGTCTTTCATTATATGAATGGGCTTCATGGCACAGTTATCTGGGGTATCATGGTTCACACAGGGCAAGTACAGAATGACCCCCCTGTATGTAAAGGGCCAGAATGAGTGACTTACACTCTGGTATGGCCGAACACTCGTTCCAAAGGGCAATATGTACCAGGGCCATAGTCGCAGGGCAGGAGGCTGGCAAACAGTCCTCTCCAAGCCAAAGTGGCGAAGGGCACTTCGTCACACATCTCTCCTTTGGGGGGAAGTCTAACCAGGTACCTGGATATTTTGCTGTGGTGATGGGGCAACACGCTGAGGGGACTTGAGGGGCAGAGGCCAGCGGCACTCTGCCCTGATGCCAGCTCTTCTGCTGGTATAACCTGCAGGACCTCCTGCTCTGTACAAGGGACAAAGGGAGGGCAGAGGCCGACTGCACTCTGCCCCGCTGTCAGCTCTTCTGCTGGGGTACTTGGGACATATTCCGGCTCAGTAGCCAGGGAAACGTGGGGGTCAGTGGGGGTTAACATTTCCTCTGTTAACCCTGGGGCCACATTAGAAGTTAGCTGGGGAGGGGAATTTGTACTTACCCCCTCCTCCGGTTGTCCCAGTGACGGTAGTTGGGGATCTGGACAAGCTGTGGGCGCAGAGACCACGGTCCCATCTGCGCTGTCTGGGAGATTGGTGTCTCCCCTGGTTAGGGTAAACTGTCGCTGGGGGGGAAGGACGACACCTTCTGCCCCCTGTGTTTCACACTGCCGCTGGGGGGGAAGGATGACACCTTTGGCCCCCTGGGGTACCCACTGCCGCTGTGGAGGAAGGTCGACACCTTCTGCTCCCTGGGGTACCCACTGCCGCTTGGGGGGAAGGACGACACCTTCTGCCCCCTGGGGTTCACACTGCCGCTGAGGGGGAAGGACGACACCTTCTGCCCCCTGGGGTTCACACTGCCGCTGGGAAGGAAGGACGACACCTTCTGCCCCCTGGGGTTCACACTGCCGCTGGGGGGGAAGGACGACACCTTCTGCCCCCTGGGGTTCACACTGCCGCTGAGGGGGAAGGACGACACCTTCTGCCCCCTGGGGTTCACACTGCCGCTGGGGAGGAAGGATGGCCCCTTCTGCTCCCTGGGGTACACACTGCCGCTGGGGGGGAAGGACGACACCTTCGGCCCCCTGGGGTACACACTGTCGCTGGGGAGGAAGGACAACACCTTCAGCTCCCTGGGGTACACACTGCCGCTGGGGAGGAAGGACGACACCTTCGGCCCCCCGGGGTACACACTGCTGCTGGGGAGGAAGGACGACACCTTCAGCTCCCTGGGGTACACACTGCCGCTGGGGAGGAAGGACGACACCTTCGGCTCCCTGGGGAACACACTGCCGCTGGGGAGGAAGGACGACACCTTCAGCTCCCTGGGGTACACACTGCCGCTGGGGAGGAAGGACGACACCTTCGGCCCCCTGGGGTACACACTGCTGCTGGGGAGGAAGGACGACACCTTCAGCTCCCTGGGGTACACACTGCCGCTGGGGGGGAAGGACGACACCTTCACCTCCCTGGGGTACACACTGCCGCTGGGGAGGAAGGACGACACCTTCGGCTCCCTGGGGTACACACTGCCGCTGGGGGGGTGGAATTAGTTGGAGTATTCCACGTGGAGCGGTTTCTGTTTCTGGGACAGTCTCTCTGCATGTGGCCCTGCTGGTTACACGTGTGGCACCTGATGTACAGTGGAGGGGTTTGGTAGTTCCCACCACCCGGACGCTCCCGTGCCCGCTGCTTTTCCATTATGGATTTGTGGACATCTGTCATAAACCATTTCAAGGTTTTCATGGGAAGCGTACCTGGGAAAAAGGCCAGTCTGCTTTGGAGTTCTCTTCCAAACTCATTCTGTGGGGTAATACGAGGTACTGTAACCATGAGTTCCTTTCTGTCTGCATCCCTGTAGTCGGCGGCCGCCTCCTCCTCCTCATGATGGAACGCTGTCTGAAAACTAGCCGGTTCCATCCTGCTGTAGCCAGGGGCGCTGTACGGATACTAGCGTTGCCCTCAATTTGTAACTCCAAACGTTACCGGTGTCTCCGTGCTGCTTTTCCTCTTACTAGGAAGCCATCCCACCACTGCCAGCCAATGTAACGGATCTCCTGGCACCCCGACCGGGTACCTCCGTTGATAGACGCGTCCTAGTTTGCGTCAAGGCCTACAAGCACTGCACCGGACACCAAAACCACCACAGACTCCAAGGATAGTACATCAGGAACAAGCGTTCAGTAGTTACAGCTCAAGGGAGTATGCAAAAGCAGAGCAATCCCCAGTATGATAGTGATCCCCTCCAATAACGCGACGAGACTACGTTTTGAAGGGTCAAGAAGAACTAACTTTTAATGACAGGGAATCTCCTTTTATGCAATGGTGCCCTCTGAAGGGCTACACCCACATAATTATCACAACAGCCAATTATATACATGGTTCAACCCCCACGTCTCCTCCCCTCAGATAACAGGTAACACAATTAAAACAGACACAATTTTAACCATATTCTGGATGTACCCCAAATACAGGGGGTACACCTTTAAGTCCCGCACCATTCAATATCTCTCACCCAGGGGAACAACATATACAAAAATGGCATGAATCAGACCAGGGGTTCAAAAGTTAGTAAAAGTATGTTTTTACACATAACACACAGACATTGCACATATCCCCCATACAATACACATATAGGACAATAGGTGAGTCACACCTCCCTGGCAACTTGGATACAATCAGACATTGATTCAATTACACTTCTTTGTTCTTATCAGAGAATGAAAACACTTTGGAAAATGCAAGGATCCTTTACAACTTTCTTATCTCTTGAATCTCTGTAACAGGATTATCTATTAGCCTAGGTCTGCAAAAGTCTGGCTAATATTCTGAGCCAATATATTCTGTAGAACATAACACAACATATCTACAGTACAGCAATGTGATCATATTTTAACCAAGAATTGAATAATCATAAAACAGTTTAAAACAGTGATGGGTTCCGCTACAGTACCTGCAAGAATAAGGGGCAGCCAGTATACAGAGGAGTAAAGGGTGCATATTTTGAGCCTGCCCCAAAAGCAAATGTTATCAGATTTGGACAATTTACATCTACATCAAAAAATATAAGCCAAGCTATAACATTTGGCACGGATTCCTTCTTCAATATGACTACCTGCTTCGGTGTCCCAATTGAGAACTTTTCGCAGTATCCTCAACAAAATGAAATTCAGTTTTTTGGCAATGAGATTTTCACTGTAACAAAGTTTCTTAAGGAGAATCACAGATTTGTATTGACCAGCACTAAGAAAAGCTGCAGTTCCTTTAACTGCACATATATTGAGGGTAAGTTTATGTTTTTGTTTTAATTCATACTGTTAGAAACCCAGTTAGAAGTTATTCATGTAAGAGAAGAGAGTGGGGGAAGACTGTATAGCGCACAATCTGTAATGTATCTGATCCGATGGTCACCTCTAATGACTCTTGTTAATCAGTTCTGAGATAGTGTGTCATATACTAAGTGCCAAATGCCCAATATATATATATATATATATATTCATTTTTGGGTCGGCTCGGGATAAGTATACCGAGGTGTATACTCTTACTCAGTCCGGTGTCTTGTGCTTGTCACGCGTTCGCGATAGTGTTTTCCTAAGCACAAGTATTCACAGACGGTGTCCAAAATAATACATCTTTATTGATAATGTATGAGTTCAATTCAGTGGTAAAAACCATTGAAAAATACAATACAATGTTACAGACGCATTTCGCTGCTGTGGTTCGCAGCTTCCTCAGTGACAAATCCTTGTTTATTATATGACAAACTATCTCAGAACTGATTAACAAGAGTCATTAGAGGTGACCATCGGATCGAATACACTACAGATTGTGCGCCATACAGTCTTCCCCCGCTCTATTCTCTTGCATACGTATAGAACACCGGTGTGAACAGTGTCTTGGGAGACAGCGGCACACCTGCACACCATATACTAGTCATACACCCGCCCGACACATCAAGTAACCGTGACGCCCAGCAGACCACAATAACCACTACTGAAAGATCAACCTTAGCGCTTAGGCCTTTCAGATTGTGGTCTTATTGAACCCAATCCCCGATCCTTTACATTCTTAGAAGTTATTCATGTGTCTGTTTTTTGTTGGTAACCTCGAGACTTGAAATAGTTTCATTAGTTCATGATTCTATTTTCTCTTAGTTATCAAATAGAATAAAAACTGAAATTCAGTAATACATAGAAAATAACAGCTAATAAAAAAGTGGGTAATACATAAAACTACAATCATGCTGTAGATTGCTTGCTGGTATCCTTGGGTAAGTACATGAAACAACCTAATTTAAGAGAGCTTATCTTTTTTAATAAGAAATCACATGTGGTAAGTTTGTATGTATACCTTGAGTTTCTGCCATTACTATTCCCTTTATGTGCTCCAGTTTGTATTATATAGTTACATAGTATTTGAGGTTGACAAAATACTCTTAGTCCATCAAGTTCAACCTTTTTAGATCTCCTCTGATCTGCAATGTGCGGATTAATTGTTATTTGATCCAGAGGAAGCAAACAGAAGAAAAAAAAAACAGTGAAACTTTGCCACTCAAAAGAGGAAAAAAAAAAATCTGTCCTTACCCCAGATACTGGCGATCGGACTCCTTCCTGGATCAATACTCCCTGTCTAATTATCCAGGATAACAATATGCTTAAAACTTCCAATCTACAACAACCTTAAAAACTTCTGAATAGACACTGGGGCTTTAATGGTGAGAAAATATCTAAAAGCATTTAGCTACTGATATCTAATAAAAGAAGACACAAGAGTAACAGGTGCATCTATTAATCAAAGTATATATATATTGATAAAAAAAGAAATGTGTATTTTGATAAATTTATGTTCTTTTTTAGTCAACACAAGACAAGTCCGGAGCGCAGAGTCCATTAACAACACCTGTAAGACTTTATATTCTTTTTGTTTATAAGATTGTGCCAAAGTAATGAAGGAGTGATAAAGAAGCAGCATCTTGAAGGCATTAAATGGATAAATGCTGTAACATATCATATAGAAAGACTGTATAACTACTGTAATGAAGAATGATTAAACATAAACTTTGGATCTAGTCCGTAAGAACCATCAAAATATGTGTGTTTATTAGAAAGCTTTTCATATTTGTGCTAATTTATATATTTCACATTGTTTTTATTAAAAATGTTTAAAATATACACACATACAGACATATATCACTATTATAGTTGTCAGTATTGGGAACACTTACGATGTTGTTCACACTATGCGCGCCTCGCAAAGCGAGGCGAGCCATTGACGCACGTACGACTTAGGCTGCAATGAGCGCCGAAGGCCGCTAGTTCTCTCACCTGTGTTCACATTCTTAAATCGAAAACCTGAGCCTTGAGGAGAGGTTTGGGAACCACTGGGCTACACTATATATATGTATATATACATAAGACATTTGTCTAAACAATGGAACACACCGTATGTATACTGTTATCCCATCAGATGTTCCCATGATTAGAGCACACTGACATGCCATAGTGGTTGTGTCCATCCAGTCAGTGTTTAATATGGATCCACGTTGCACATAGTCTGTTACATTGTAGGATCTATATGCAAAATAGAAGAAGTTTTGCAAGATTGCAGGTTATGTCAAAGTGATGCCAAACACTGAGATAATCCGGGCTTTATCTGCACAGAGACTTCGCGTCATTGCCATTTTAAATCTAATCATTTTTCTACAGCTAGAGTAACTATTTGTTATAGAAAATACCCCTCAATACTGAACACCCTCTCTGTATATGTTTTAGATGGAGATGTCAGCGCTATACCAACGTACTGCATCTATAACTCTGGTAAGACTGACTACTGAATATTACATGGGTCCTTAACTGCATTTATCAATTATCACTTAATTATTACTTTTAGAAAAAAACACATTGACAGAAGACGTGTGCAGAGAGAGGACTGAAAAGAAATTGTAGGAAACGTGGTTGTAAATAAGAGAATGAGAGCAGAGACATTGAGTAATTATGGGAAGTACGAGGACTCCTGGGGGACATAATGTGGTTTATATTAGAAAACATATACTGTATAAAATGAAGCCACATTAATGCCTGGCTCACCAAGAGACAAATGTACACTAGCAACAAGTAATGAATTTTAGTCTCCTGTTGACATAAAAAAAAGTTTTTTATTTTTATTCCAGTAGCTCCAGAAGGAAGGATCTACGACTCAAGGAAGCTTCAAATCCTTATCTTGGGTGCGGCTGTACTGAAAGTCATGAACACAATATAACAATGTTATTCCTGACAACAAAGCAGAAGGGAACATAATGTAAATATATATTATTTTATTCTTGAACTTTTCTTTTAATCAATACTTGAGGAATTTACCATTGGGCTGTACCTATTGGAAAAGAGGTGCTGAGGGGTCCTGAAAATGGAAGGGCATGAAGCAACAATCTGCATGGTCAAAAGTAAACATTGAGGAGAAAAAAAGATCATAACGAAGATAGATATTTGGGGTAATAATTACAATGTTGATTGGAGGAAGGAGGACATTGAGCAGCACAAAGTTTGTCAATTGCTTGGAGCTGAGGATCGAGGGCTCATACTTAAAAGGTTGCCCTCCCTGTCTTAGGCTTATTTAAATGTGCTCATATTCTCTGTTTTCACAAAAAGTTCTGAAGCACCAATAAAAATGGTGACAAGCTCAGACCTAACTGATTGCTCCTAATGTTCGGAGCATCCAAAGCCTATGGTAGCTACTATGGTAGAAAATAAGGAAGTATGGATAGGCATTTTATTAAAGTCTCATTCATGGAGGTTTGTGTGCTGGCCTAATAATTAGGTCCATAGGCCAAGACTAGGTCTAACAAATTGACCTAGGCATAAATATATCACTGCACTTGAAATCTATTTTGTTTATCTCTAGGCATAACACCAA
Organism: Discoglossus pictus; assembly: GCA_027410445.1. Classification (NCBI taxonomy): domain Eukaryota; kingdom Metazoa; phylum Chordata; class Amphibia; order Anura; family Alytidae; genus Discoglossus; species Discoglossus pictus. Next base: position 475,505,668 of record CM050164.1, read on the forward strand.
CTGTTGATTAATATTTCCCAGTGATTTAGACAGAATCATATAAATGTCATATACTGTCTGTTTTTATCTTCCCCTTTAATTCTCCCTCAATTTATTTTCCATTCCTGTGGTTATATTTTTTGCATAATTAATAATGTTATCTACTGATAATATATTATATTTTTTATAGAAAAAGACAATCATTTTTATGACAGTTATCAAATCACATGAGTATGTACAGTATTTGTCTGTTCTACTAAACACACATAAACTCACATGTTTCTCTAAAGAGATGGACTTTATTCTTTCCTTATGAAACTTTTGGGTATTTAAGTGTGTAACGCTTTTTTGCTCTGGAGAAATGAAGCTTGGTTGTAGTCAGTTGCACATTTAGGAGAACAAATGAACAATCCTTCATTGATAATGTCCACAACATTTATTTTGGACCCACCAAGGTCTTCAAGCAACTTGGTAGAAACATTCAAGTATGTCCCACTCAGTGGTAGCTGGTGACCTTCCAAGTCGGTGGTGCAGAAGACAGACATGGCCCATACACTTACATTGACTTCACCCAATAGTATAAACTCCTCCCATTCAGATGTCGACCTATGCATGCCCCGCCCAATTACCTTATATAGACCATGCCCACTGACACAGACTTATTTCCTGTTGATTATTATTATTAAGAGCCGACATATTCAATAGCGCTGTACATGAATCTCTCTTCTATGTGAACTACACAATTCCCACTGTTACTCAATAACGTTGAATTAGCACATTGATAACCTTATGAGCAGTAACCATAATTCAAATACAAATAATTTGTATACATAATTGTGTACTATAATAATAATAATTTGTACTATAATAGGGAATGGTGTAAAGGACCAAAATTATAAGGTCAGACTTCATGTCTTGAATATATTGAATATATATAGCTTAGAGGAATGAAGGGAGAGGCGTGATACACTAGAAACATTCAAAAGATAAAGTTCAGGTGGGAAGAATCTTCCAGAAAAGAAGGAACGCAAGAACAAGACGTCATGATTTAGAGATGGAATATTTAGGGTTAATATGAGAGAGAAAAAATACTTTACAGAAAGACATAAGTGGGAGAGTTTTCCAGTGAATGCAGTATAGTCAACTACAGATAAGATATTTAAGCAATTTGCATTCAGAATGAATATATATATATATATATATATATATATATACAGTATAACGGTCTCAATTACAGCCAATAATACTTTGCCATGATTAATTAGGATTTAATCAGTGTCTCAACGGCTGAATGCTTCCAGTTAATCACCTCAGACACATATGACTAAGCAAATATACAGATACCATTACATGGACCAATTGGAAAGCATAATGGATATACACAGCTTTCTGACTCACAGTGTCCCCATGTGCAGTATTCATTTCACTGATGACATATGATGGCACACCATCTGGACATTTGATGGCACACCATCTGGACATTTACACAGAATTACGACAAAATATTCCTTGTTTACCTAATAGATACATTTACAAGTAGAAGATATTGGACCTGGATTGGAGCTGCAATCTTGGAAGTTGAAGTTTACTTAATGAGGGTTCTTTGGCTTGTGGGGTTTGACTTTTATTGAATTTGACAGTTTAGCAAAATATCAGGTTCCAGGGTAGATCAAAAATACATAACACTTATGAGCCAAGTATATTTTCTATGATCTATGAGCCAAAATGGATATATATATATGCCTACCAAGAACTTTCCACCTATTTATCTTTGTCCGTATGTATATGTATATTAAGAATGGAATTATACTGAACTCTGAGGTTACAAAAGATGGCGAGACACAGGGTCTGAGACAGAAATAATCCTGTACAGTAATAAGCTGTGCAACCTTGCAACCATTCTGTGAAGTCCCGCAATACACTTCAATGCAGTGAATGGTTCAAAGGTTTTGGTCTTCACAGATGCGACCGCGGTGATACCTACAGGATCGATGCTTTCCATTCATTGGAACAAATGCCATGTTCAACCTCGACGATAGTATTACATAATCTTGAGATCTTTTGACAGCTGTCCAGAGAAAATAACAGCCAATAACTATGACATGAAAATGGGTCACGTTGTATCAGAGATTAAGGGTGTTTGGGATATGCTATGTATTTCAGTACTTCTGTATCGTCTGCACTACTTTAAAATCCCAGTTAATAATATAGCAAAGGCAACATGAATTACAAGCGCCTCAGAGGAACAGGTCTCCATATTATTCTTTGCAACAAAAAAAATGCAAAATTGTGCTTAACACGATGCATGCAACTAGAAATAAATAACATAAATTAGAAAAACTTTATTTACACAAATAAAATATTGCTGCAAATTAAAACCAAGAGAATCTGTCAATACGTATAAGCTGGTAGAAAATAGAGGAAGGTCTATGATCCTTGCGGGATCCTACTATCAGGAAGGCTTAGACTGTACCGGTGCCCCAAAGCTTACTATTGGCCTTAATATTTAAATAATTAATGACTTGTTGAATTATTTTGTGATCTCTCTAAGCATCTATGCTGCATATACAGAACTAAAAGAGACAATATATGTGGTCTAATTTCCATTACCAAAAGCAGCAAGGAGGGCTAGTCAGAGAAAATAGAGAGGTGAGAAAAGCCCTTTGATCATAAAGAATCCTCCTATCTGGAATGCACAAAAATGCAACAAAAATGAATCAACGGTATAAGCACATACGTTTGTAATTTTATTCCAAATCGAAAATGATATATTTTCTGCAATCCAGAGAGAGATTACAATGCACTGTAGCTCCATATATCTTTTCTTTTTTTTACATAGAAGGTCTTGAGGATGGCAATTTACAATTAGGTGGCACTTTTAAAAAATCTGAACTTACAGATATACGTAAATTTTATTTTGGATACACGATACAACTGCAAATACATTAATTGTAAAAAAGTTATATATGAAAAGTACGGGTGGACTAAAGATGACAAATAAAAGTGTTATATTTCCAAAATTAGCTCTATGTTACTTATATTGTTATTTATTTATCCCTGCATATCATATAAAAACATGGTAGAGTGCCTGCCTTGCAAATTGAGATATCTGGATGTGAATCTTACACAACCATATTAATTATTTTCTCTAAATATATAAAATTAAACAAAATAATTATTTACATGATGTTACAACCTCTATCATGGGGTGCAAAGTAGATTTCTGTGTCCCTGTAATAGATAGAATGAATTTAATATGTTCTTTGCTTTTTTATTTCTTGATAACTTATATACATAAACTTTACCAAAGGTCCTGAAATAGTTTTATTAGTTTAATGAGGATCAGATAAAAAAAGCTTAATGAACAGTTCTGAAAGAAGACAGAACCGGAATGTCATATTATTTATTTTGCTCATGCACAAATGATTTGCATTACATTTTTATAGGTCTGTATTACTGTAACTGTGTTCTTTATTTATCAGTTTAATGACACACATTTCTTTTAGATTTGTTATTAAAAATCTGGCACACAAGTCTTTAGCAGCCAGCAAAATGCATCAAGGTATCAAGTGACCCTTTATATCTATGAATAAACCAGAAAAGACATTTGTTGGATGCAGAAATAGTGATCAAAATCCAATAGGCTTTAAGGTGTAGGCAGCTGATAATATAAAAGTATGTAGTTTTACTTGGCCAGGCCATATATAAAGTTGACTTTCAACCAGTGGTGGCCCTCGTCTAACTCTATTTACCTAGCCAAACCGTTTTTCCACAGTCATGATCAGTGGTGTATTCTGGATTGCTGCTCAAGGCCTACCCAAGTGAATCAGCCCCTACCCCTAATGACTATTAGGGCAAAATTATAATATTTAACTTTCATGCTTCCATTATGGTGTAGTCCACTCTCACAACACTTCCTTTCCCTTCTCTGTCACCCACTCTCTTCCCCTCATCTCCTTCCTACTGAAATACTGCTGAGCAATTTGACAGGAAGCTGGAGGGAGGCAGCGGGAATTATAATACCAATGGGTCCACAGCACATGTATAATAGAAATGGCCGAATGGCATGGGAAAGGTGACAAGGTGGAAGTGGGAAGAGGGAGGGTGTTTGGGGTTAGGAGCTGAAGAGCCATAGTGATATATGGGGTTGGAAGGATACACGGCTGGTGACATAGGGAGGAGGGAGGAAAATAGTGGGAAATGTGGCATGGGAGGGGTGGAGGGAGATAATTATTTTTGCTCCTAGAACAGCACCTACCTAGGGCTGGGCCTCATTGACGTTCCTGTGGTCAACATGGAAACTTCTTTAATGACTCTGTTATGAGGTCTATTTCCAGCATATTGCTCTGTTAGCTTCACCCTCCCCCTCGTCAGTACCACTGAGTAATGTTCACTTGTATTCCTCCCTTATGCCCTTTGTCTTTGGACTATATTCTATCGTTCTTCTTAGCACCCCTCTATATTCAAGACAGAGAGGACATTCTTTAGAATTAAATTTTTTAAATTATTCTTTTTTATCAGTTTACAAAATTGTCCAGGGGCACCTTTAACAGTAAATCCTCTAATCCCAAATAATATTTGGCTGGAAAACCACTGATTAAGGCATCCTTATCAGTTTCTGTGTCCTCAAGAACTTATGGCCATTTACTTATGTTGCTTTCGGTTGTTACATAGCTACAGAATAGTTGCATAAGTTGGAAATGGACAAAAAACCAACAAGCCCAAAATTTAGAGATCTCTTCTGATACGTGTTTAACATCTATTGGCCTGGAGCAGTCTGTCCATCTGGCAACCAATCGGTCAAATGTGTCTTACGAGATATTCTCCCCGGCGCGCTGGCTGTTAAAATGAAACAATCGTGACAGCTTAAGTATCCTGGATATAATATAAAAATCCCCAAATGTATGGATATTATATGCAAAATGTACAATATATATATATATATACCGTATTTACTCAAATCTAATGTGCACCTTTTTCATAGAACATCGGGTCCCAAATTTGGGGTGCAAATTATATTTGAGGGCTCACTAGATTCAATAGCAAAAAGGAAAGCTCAGGACATACAGCGACACCACCATCTCTCACTTCCCAGCTCCCTAGAGTGGGTGATCGCCAGAGGAAGTGGCACCCAGAGAGTCCCAGCACAGTGGCATACAGAGCCTGGCACCCAAAGAGCCCCAGCACAGTGACACACAGAGCCTGGCACCCCAAGGGTCCCAGCAAAGTGGCACACAGAGCCTGGCACCCAAAGAGTCCCAGCAAAGTGGCCCACAGAGCCTGGCACCCAAAGAGCCCCAGCACAGTGGCACACAGAGCCTGGCACCCAGACAGCCCCAGCACAGTGGCGCAGAGCTTGGCACCCAAAGAGCCCCAGCACAGTGGCACACAGAGCCTGGCACCCAGAGAGCCCCAGCACAGTGGCACACAGAGCCTGGCACCCAAAGAGCCCCAGCACAGTGGCACACAGAGCCTGGCACTCAGAGAGCCCCAGCACAGTAGCATAAATTGGTAACATAAACTCACTGTTTGGTACTTCTTGTACAAATCACAAATGCGCATTTCATTCACCAGCGAAAAACATTTTTTTATTCATGGGTTCCAAACTTGGGGTGCGCATTAGATTCAATGGCGCACTAGATTTGCGTATATATATATATATATATACATAGCTCAGAATTCCGAGAAACAGTTATTACACTGCATTCTGGGAAGCTGTGCAGGAACATGCAAATGTGCCCACATCACATATTCTAAATGTCAAACTGAGAGTTGTCGTCACGCTTTGAGAAGCGAGGGACGCAGTTCGGGACCCAATTTGCAGAGGTGGAGGATCCCACGTCAGCTGCAATGAGCTGAAGGCTCATTGCAGGCCGCAAATGTGGCCCCTCGCAAAGTTAGTGTCTGCATTTGCAGAGGTGGAGTCTCTACGGTACCTCAAACTCTGTAAAAAATAAGCCATAAAAGCAGGACTTTGAAAAAACAGCCGCAGAACTTAAGAAAAAAAAACACAACGCGGATGAGGAAATCGGGACTTAATGGCCGAAACGCGTACATACAAAAAACACCAAAAACAAACACTGAAAAATAAAACATAAAAAATACATCACACATAGCAGGAGGGGAGAACCAGGACGTCTGGGAGTGAGGTTGCACTCAAATTTAAGGAGTTTCGGGAAACTTGAAAATCAGTTAAGCAAGAAGAAAATAACGGCTCAAAAATGAAAATGCGGCTGCACGACCCCGAAGCGCGCAAAATACTAACAAGCACGTACGACTTTTAAAAACAATAATTACGACCCGCAAACTTAGAAAGAAATAATACGAGGTCAAAAAAATACCAAGTTAACGGCTGAACCGCGCACATGAAAAACCACGTCAACAAAAAAATTAAACATAAAACAAACATCACACACAGCACAGGCGGACAGCCAGGACATCTGGAAGTCAGATTGCACGTCAATTTAAGGCACATTTAATACCTTTCGGCACTTGAAAATCAACTAAGCAACAAAAAATGGCGGCCGAAAAAAATGAAAACGAGGCTACCCGACCCCGAAGCGCGCAAAAAACAAACAAGGACGTACGACTTTTAAAAACAAAAATTATGACCCACGGAACTTAGAAAAAAATTATAGGTGGTCCCAAAAATACGAATATAGCATGGGGGGACAGCTAGGATCTCTGGGAGTGAGGTTGCACGCCAATTTAAGTCGCACTTCAAAACTTTTGGCACTTGAAAATCGTTTACACGACAAAGAAAATGGCAGGCGAAAAAAATTAAAACGAGGTTAGAAGAGACAGAGCCGCGAAAATCACGAGTTAGACAGGAACGTAGGAGATACAAAATATACCATTCCAATGGACCAAAAATGCTTGTGAGCCAAGTAACACATAGAAAAAAAAACGACATTATACAACACTAACTTGCAACTAATAACATTAGGATACTAAAATGCAGCTTTACCCGCCTAAACAAACGGTTTGACCTCGCGCCCGCAGCCTATTTACACTGCACAATGGGAACATTGCTGACACTTACACCTCAGGTGATCAACAGTCCAACTGTACATTTTCAGATGCAGGGAAATCCAAATCTATGTCGATTGTTAGCTCTTCAGAATATTGATTGCTGCATATTACATTTAAATAGGTAAAGTATATTAATGTATTAATTCACTGTACTCACATTTATTTATTTTTACACTGTACTTATATATCTGATTTTTCGATGAGCGCCAACTTGAAGTTCACGAAGGGAGCGCCGAAGGTCCACAGAGGAGCAAAAGTCTTACATTGTGTGGTAAACAGCATTGCCATGCCTTAAAATGTTATTGTCGTCATTTTTGACGAGAAAGTCGCTAGTATATATATATTGTGGTCCATGCTGGGGGTCACCGTGGAGGACCCCTGGCATTGTCCCGACATTAACCCTTGTTGTGGGGGTCACGATCGTGTCTCCCACTGCATTTAAAAGACACACAAACAGTGAAGGCCGGCAGTGGGAGTACTTTAAATACCCCCACGGCACCTAAAATGAACCCCCCAATGCTGGAGGTCCCCACATTAACCCCACATTAACCCTCATTTGGGGGTCCCAGATCGCACATGATCGGAAACCCCCTGCTGCAATCAAAATTCGAATTTCCCACCTTGTGGGTCCTTAAAGAACCCACGAAAAAAAAATAACCCTGTCACTCATGGGGACAATACAGACCCCATAATCCGTTAATTAACCCTGTCACTCATGGGGCTCAATACAGACCCCCATAATCCCATAATTAACCCTGACACTCATGGGGTTCAATACAGACCCCCATCAGCCCTTAATTAACCCTGTCACTCATGGGGGTCAATACAGACCCCCATAATCCATGAATTAACCCTGTCACTCATGGGGATCAGTAGAGACACCCATAAGCTCTTAATAAACCCTGTCACTCATGGGGATCAATGAAGACCCCCATAATCCATTTATTAACCCTGTCACTCATGGGGCTCAATACAGACCCCCATAATCCCTTAATTAACCCTGTCACTCATGGGGGTCAATACAGAACCCCATAATCCCTTAATTAACCCTGTCACTAATGGGGGTCAATACAGAACCCCATAATCCATGAATTAACCCTGTCACTCATGGGGATCAATAGAGACACCCATAAGCTCTTAATTAACCCTGTCACTCATGGGGATCAATGAAGACCCCCATAATCCATTCATTAACCCAGTCACTCATAGGGGTCAATACAGACCCCCATAATCCCTTAATTAACCCTGTCACTCATGGGGGTCAATACAGAACCCCATAAGCCGTTAATTAACCCTGTCACTCATGGGGTAAATGAAGACCCCCATAATCCCTTAATTAACGTCGACACTCATGGGGATCAATACATAAATCTGTGGGGTGATCTGAAGAGGGCTGTGCACAGGAGATGCCCTCGCAATCTGACAGATTTGGAGTGTTTTTGCAAAGAAAAGTGGGCAAATCTTGCCAAGTCAAAATGTGCCATGCTGATAGACTCATACCCAAAAAGACTGAGTGCTGTAATAAAATCAAAAGCTGCTTCAACAAAGTATTAGTTTAAGGGTGTGCAGACTTATGCAACCACATTATTTTTATTTTTTATTTTTCTTCACTCTACCTAATAGATTTCAGTTTGTTTTTCAATTGAGTTGTACAGTTTATAGGTCACATTAAAGGTGGAAAAAGTTCTGAAATGATTTATCTTTTTTTTACAGCACAGAAACCTGACATTTTAACAGGGGTGTGTAGACTTTTTATATCCACTGTACACCATAATATGTCAAAGAAAAACCGGATCACTACCTATACTATAACAGTCCCCTTACTACTGGAACTTCCATTCAGCTAAACACTAGATGGAGTAAAAACAAAACAAACAGTCCATTAACTTTGAATCCAGTTACTGGCCTTTATTCTTTAGAGTCCAAGTTTTTCACTCTGTTGCAGGTAGCCCATCAGCTCCATTTTGCTGTGTCTTTGTGTCTTTCATTATCTTCAGACACCATTATGGACACTCCTCATGGTGTCTATTTTCACAACCTCACCCAGCTTTGCACAAGTCTGTGTCTTTTCTCAACTCCAATTAACAACTCTCTGTGTTCTTCTCTTTACAGCTTCAAACAACATCATACACTTTTGAGAGTCTGTTGTTTGCACATTTAAACCCAATTCTTGAAGGCCTCTCACTGCTAGTAGCAGAGCATAAACAACCACAACCAATTTCCATCTCTAGTCAGGTGTACATAATCAAACTGCTCCAGGAGTTAACTATTTTATACCTCCTGGGGGAAAGGGAGTAGTGTAATATTTTTTGCTCATACAAATCCCTGGTATCACAGTAAATATAACACAGAAATGTCAAGAAGAGACGGAAGCTTTATCAGCTCAGTAACTGGAAGAAATATGATAGTCATTACAGCTACAAGAATAGAAAAAGGGATTAAAGCACCATCATTTTGCTATATATTATTTGAATAATTAAATTTCATACTGAGAAAAATATTACTTTTTTATTTTGAATATTTATCTTTAATATAATATAGTTATTCTTTACAGTGCTATTCCATTTCCTTGTCTGAGTGGCTCATCACATCTGTATTCTCAGCAGGGAATGTCTTGTAAATTAATTTTATTTCCATGATTCATATTGACAGCACTGGCATTGTAGTTGACAAATTTCCAATGTAGCAGATTGAAGTTCACTCTGCATTCAAAGTCTTCAAATATGATTATAATGGGTAATATATTCTTCATTATTTGTTTTTGCTTTCGAAAATATCTTCCCCATGATCAAGTTTAGTTTTTCAAAAAAGGAAATATGCTTAATATGGGACTAGATAATAGGGACTATGACTGAGAGGGCATGTGGTTGATAGAGGGAGAGAAGTGGTATATAATAGCAGAAATTGAGCAGGAAGGGATGAGTCAAATAACTGTATTATAACACTGGTTAGAGCCATGGTGGATCATCCATAAGGCGAGTTAGGCACTAGCCAAATTGCGTATGCTTTTAAGGGGCGCCTGATTCTAAATCAATTTAAAAAATAAAAAGTGTGGGAATACAAAAAAGTTCTTCTAACTCAGCCATCCCCCGATTGAGACCCCTGCTAGATCTGGGGTAAGGGGGGTGATGTGCTGAAAAGAATTGTCCATCCCCCCTGTCCCCAGCAGAGTTGGTTTAGTTTAAATTGTGCAAACTGAAAATGATACAAGGGGGGAGAAGGAGGTGGTCTCTCACTCACATGTGGCCCTCCCATACAACACTGGTGGTAAGCAGGGGTGTGTCTTGGATTAGCAGATAGAGGTATGTCTGCACTGCACTTGATAGACATTTGCATGTGTGCACTGGATTTGTGTTATTTCAGTCTGGGAAGTTACATACTTACATAGGGCCTCATTCTATTATCGGCCGCAGCCGCTGCGGGGCCGCAAGCTTTCCGGCTATTCTATTCCCCTCTGGCCTGGGATTCCGGCAGGCTTGCGGCCGCAAGAGATAGCAAGGCACCGGCCGCAAGCCTGCCGGAATCCCCGGCCAGAGGGGAATAGAATAGCCGGAAAGCTTGCGGCAGTTCCTTGCGGCCCCGCAGCGGCTGCGGCCGATAATAGAATGAGGCCCTATGTAAGTATGTAACTTCCCAGACTGAAATAACACAAATCCAGTGCACACATGCAAATGTCTATCAAGTGGAGGAAAGCCTTTGATCCAAAACGGCCGCAAGGAAATCGGCCTTAAGAAATTCCTATTTGCAATTCAATTGCTCCGGGAACCCTCTCTGCAAGGCTAAAAGCGAGCCGCAGCTTACTTGCAGGAAAGAGGTCCCGCTAGCACCAATTAAGCACATAAAATAGCCCAAATAAAGCCATCCTGCACTTTTCATGTACCCCAATATAATCCCTAGCATTTACAGAGCTGTACAGTGCAGGCTTGAATTTATTTTTGCGTTTTTAGATTTCAGAGCTTACGGCCGGTTTCAAGATATGCGGCCGGCCGTAAGAGGAGATCCTTGCGGGGCCGTATAATTGAATTGCGAGTTAACAGAACCCCCGCAAGGAATCGCAGCCTTACGGCCGATTTACGGCCGATAATAGAATGAGGCCCATAGTATTTAAGGTTGAAAAAAGACTTTCAGTCCATCAAGTTCAACCTTTTAAGATCTTCTTTGATCTGCAATATGCGGATTAACTATTAATTCATTAGTTGTTAATTAATTATTAATCAATTATTTATTGTTTATTTTTATTTTTTTTTTCATTATTATTAATTAGTCCAGAGGAAGGCAAATAGAAAAAAAAAACAAACAAGCGAGACTTGTCTAAAGGGGAAATGTTAAAAAATTGGATCATTACTGTCTCTCTAATTATCCATGATAGCCCTGAATACCCTTTTTAATTAGAAATAAATCTAGTCCCCTTTTAAAGTTATCTATCGAATCCGCTGTCACCACCTCCTCTGGTAGAGAATTCCACAGATTAACCACCCTTACTGTGAAGAACCCTTTTCTTTCTTTGAGGTGGAATCTTTTTACTTCTAACCTCAAGGGATGTCCTCTTGTCAGTTGAAAATCTCTTGGCACAAAAAGCTCCCCCGACAAATCTTTATACTGACCCTGGATGTATTTATATAAGGTAATCATATCTCCTCTTAGACGCCTTTTTTCTAGAGAAAATAAGTTGAATTTGGTTAGTCTTTCTTCATAACTTAGCCCCTCCATTCCCCTTATTAGTTTGGTTGCCCTTCTCTGTACCTTTTCCAGCTCTAAAATGTCCTTTTTATAAAGTGGTGCCCAAAATTGTACTCCATATTCCAAATGAGGGCGTACTAGAGATTTGTATAGTGGCAGAATTATATTTGCTTCCCTGGCTTCTATACCTTTCTTAATACATGCTAATATTTTATTTGCCTTTGCAGCTGCTGCTTGGCTTTGAGCACTGTTACCTAGGTGGTTGTCCACAAGCACTCCCAAATCCCTTTCAATATCTGATACACCTAGATTTGCTCCATTAAGATTATAAATTGCAATGCTATTTTTCCTTCCCAGATGCATAACCTTACATTTATTCGTATTAAATCTCATCTGCCATTTAGATGCCCATTCCTCAATTTTATGTAAATCCCCTTGGAGGGAAAGCACATCATTTTCTGATTTAATTACCTTGCACAACTTTGTGTCATCAGCGAAAATGGAGACCCCACACTCCAATCCTACCTCTAAGTCATTAATAAATATGTTAAAAAGGAGAGGACCTAATACTGAACCCTGAGGAACCCCACTTACCACATTAGTCCAATCGGAGTATGTTCCATTTACAACAACCCTTTGCTTCCTGTCTTTTAGCCAGCTCTCAATCCATGAGCAGATATTTACTGCAATTCCTGTATCCCTTAGTTTGCACAATAGTCTCCCATGTGGCACTGTATCAAAAGCCTTTGCAAAATCCAAAAAGACTACATCCACTGAGTTGCCTTGATCCAGGTTCCTACTAACCTCCTCAAAGAAACTAATTTGATTTGTTTGACATGACCTATCCCTCATAAACCCATGTTGACTCCTACTAATAATCCTGTTCAAATAGACATATTCTTGTATATTATCCCTTATTAACCCTTCTAAAAGCTTCCCCACTACAGAAGTGAGGCTCACTGGTCTATAATTCCCCCGGATTTGCTCTTGCTCCCTTTTTAAATATAGGTATCACATCAGCTTTTCTCCAGTCATCTGGCAGAGACCCTGTGTTGAGTGAATCTTGAAAAATTAAATATAATGGTTTGGCTATTACAGAACCCAGTTCCCTTAGCACACTTGGATGTATTCCATCAGGACCCGGGGCTTTATTAACATAAAGTTACAGTCTGAGATATATTTATATATTTATAGTGGCTTATTTTTACGATTATTCTTACCAAACAGAAATTAGGCTTGTCCTATACAACCTACTAGATTCCAAGTGCTCCAAAAAATTTTTTAACTGCAGGCTAATACTATTACAGACATCCATTTCTCTGAACACCCCTTCCCTGATTTTGTGATTAGATAATCTTATATTACCAAAATGGTCTAAATGGTATTCTCACAACATAGTGTACTTTCCAAATAAATAATGCAAAAGAGCTACATGAAAAATCAGCATGGTCCTAGAGACTTAAACGCTAAATCCTGTATCACACACACACACATATATATATACTGTATATACAGTAGACTCTCAGTTAACCGGAACTTAAGCAACCAGAATACTGTACTTTAAATAAAAAACATTTTTTACAAAACTCAAAAAATGCCAGGAGCCAGGTGGTCCTGTCACAAAATGCTTACAGGCCTATATGTCTCTGCAATTCAATGTTACCTGGAAGCAGACAGACATGAGTGACTGAACCACGTCAGTGTTGGGGTTACATTCCCGGCATGAGTGATCGAGCCAGGGCAGTGTTGGGGTTACATTCCCTGGGCATGAGTGACTGAGCCAGGGCAGTGTTAGGGTTACATTCCGGCATGAGTGACTGAGCCAGTGCTGTTTTGGGGTTACATACCCCGGGTTCAGCACCGCACCCTCGAGTCGAACGTACCTGTGTGTAAGTGAGTGGTGAAAGCTGCTGCTAGAACAGCTCTCAGAGACAAATATACTTAGCAGAGCATCCTAAGTGCAGCTAATCTAGGTCTCTTTTAATAGTGACTCTGAAGCAAACAGAAACAACATTTATCCAGCATCTACCAATCCCCATGGTTGCCGCATAACTGCCCGTCAAAAAATGAAGTGCATAAAATTGTAAGCCAGGGAATGCTGTTTGCCACACAATGTGACACTTTTACTTCTCTGAGCACCTTCGGCCATGCAATGGGGGCCTTTGGCACTCATTGCAAATCTTTCCTCCCACCTACTGTACTGGCCGCTCATTGCAGGGTTCATTAACCTGCAGGTTTTGAGCTTGTGAATGCCGTGTGTCCCTTTCCAGCATCTCCCCCATCCCTTCCCTTTGTGTTTGTCCCCTGTGTGTCTGCTGAATGTTTGTATGGGGGGCACTGACTGTTTGTTTTATTTTCAAAGTCCAGCGTATCTGGGGTTGTTGGTGTAAGTGTTACTGTCTTTGCCGTATTGTATTTTCTAAGTCCCGCGTGCCTGGCTTTGCTCAGCCTCGTTTTCATCCAGTTTCAGTAATTTTTCCATTTTTCGTCCTCCATTTTTTTCTCGCTTAGCCAATTTTCGAGTGACAAAACACGTCAAATAAGGCTCAAAATCGCTTGCAACCTCACTCCCATGCTTCCAGGCTCTCCCACTGTGCTGTGCGTGGGTGTGTTTTTATGTTTTTTAAAATTATTTTTTTTTGTTTTTCGTGGTTTTCGATTTCCGCGGTTCCGCCATTAAATTCGTATTTTTCTGAGGTCGGACTTTGTTGTTGTAAGTTTTAGTGTCTTTGCCGTCGTGTATTTTCTAAGTTCCGCGTGCCTGGCACTGTAGGTGTTAGTGTTACTGTCTTTGCCGTTGTGTATTTTCTAAGTCCTGCGTGCCTGGCTTTGCTCAGCCTCATTTTAATCCAGTTTCAGATATTTTTACTTTTTTCGACCCCCATTTTTTTCTCCCTTAGTCGATTTTTGAGTCATGAAACACGGCAAATAAGGCTCAAAATTGCTTGCAACCTCACTCCCAGGATTCCTGGCTCTCCCCCTGTGCTGTGTGTGAGTATGTTTCAATTTATTATTTTTCGTCTTTTTCGATTTCCGCGGTTTGGCCGTTAAATTCATATTTTTGCGAGGTCAGATTTTTGTTCCCCCGAGATTCCGAGGTCAGAATTTTTTTGCCAAGTCCTGCGTTCCTCAACTGCATGCAGCCTAAATAAGGCCCTCGTACCTCAACTGCTTGCAGCCTAAGCCCTGCGATGCTTGCAGGAGCGCCTATGGCGCTCATTTCAGCCCTTACACGCATGCTTCAATGCCTCAACTGTTCACCTGCTCGCAGGGCAATGAGCGCTGAGCTCTGAAGGCTCCAATGGCTAAACGGCTTCGCGAGGCTCGCAAGCGTGACGACAAATCACAGTTTGACAATTATGTGTGATATATATTTATTTATTGTTTTTATATATTTGTATATTTATATGAATATAAATATATATACATATATATATATATATATATATATATATATATTGTGAGCGTTTGGCCCTTAGATTATATGACAAGCAAGTGGAGTATGGAGTTCTTGACAGGAGTGACGGAGTTAAAACTTCTGAAGAACTCCTAATTTGTGCAACTTCCCTTTAAAAGCCTGAAAGCAGACATGAAAAGGGGGTGGCCGGCTAGGCTCTGGGCAGGCTGTATGCTACCAGAGCAAGTCAGAAAGTGAAGCTGACAGGATCCTGTGTGGAGTTACAGTGAGTTTTGAAACAAACCTGTAAGAGATCACCCTATTTACTGTGACTGGGAGTACTGGGACAACAGCAAGTCGTGTTAGCTGTTTGCAGTCGCAGTACGTGTGAGCTGGAAGAGTGAAAACCGCCTCAGGACACCAAGTAAGTGAAGGGATTAGTGAGAATCCCCAGGCAGAGTTGCCTTAAAGCCCTAAGCGTGTGTGAAGCTGACAGAGGCCTATGAGAGAAGGAATGTACCAAGACTTATTATGCCCCAAAAAAGAGGCTGAGTTTTGTCATATGAAGTTAATGCAAGTAGAGTTGTGCTATTTAAGGGTCCCTGGGGTGAAGCATACGGGAGAGACGGACGGGCCCTATGCTTCATCCGCGACTATGTAATGAGTACCATGGAAGAGACTTCCGATGTACTAGAGGCTATACTAGAGGCTACGTGTATCCTGGCCACAAGGTGGCAACATAACTTGAGAAGAGATTACTTGTATCCTGGCCACAAGGTGGCAATATAAATTAAGAAGTGATTACTTGTATCCTGGCCACAAGGTAGCAATAAAGCTTAAGAGGAGATGATGTGTAACCTGGCCACAAGGTGGCAATATAACTAAAGAGGAGATGATGTGTATCCTGGCCACAAGGTGGCAATATAACTGAAAGAAGAGGTTCTTTGTATCCAGGCCACAAGGAGGCAATAAAACCTTTATAAGAGACTGACTGTATCCTGGCCACTAGTTGGCGCTATTGTGCGAAAGCTACTCCTTCCAGAAGAGACAGTGGGGGAGTGTTTATTTTACCTGTGTTTATTTGGCCGAGTAGCGACCTCAGGGATAGACAGGGCGTTCCAGGTCATAGTAAGTCTGTTTACATAGTATTTTGTTTCATGCTGTCCGTAAGCTATTTTTATTTATGTTATGCCAACCACATATTAAAGCCTGTAAAAGCATACAAAGGCTCCCGAGTCCTCCATAAAGAGAATAAAAAGTTGGATAAACAGGGCGCTGGCCCTGCCAGAAGGGGGCGCTCTGCCACAATATATATATATATATATATATATATATATATATATATATATATATATATTTATTTATATTTATTTATACAAACATATTCAAATGTGAACACAGATGTACTTTTTATTTACTGTACTACTGTACGGTGGAGGGCTTCTATCGTTTTTTTTGCCCACCATATTATAAATGATTGTTGTGGTGAACTACCTACTCATAATTTCCACAACACAGGCTGAGATCCCGCTCCATGCTGATGATAGCCAGTAAGCTTGAAACAGCTGTACATGGATTGGATACTCAGCCTGTGTTTATCCCAACCTTGGCTTTGCATTAAAGCTGTGTAATACAGCATGCATAAGCTTAAAGGAAGCCATGTTTGATCATGGCTACGGAATGAAGAGTGAGGCATTGGTGGCCACATTTGTGTGTCCCAGCTCAACTTCCCAGAATGCAGTGTAATAACTGTTTTTCTTGGAACTCTGAGCTGGAAGCAGTTTTTTTAACTCGCTTTAGACATTCAAATGTGAACACAGATGTACTTTTTATTTACTACTAGCGACTTGCCCGTCAAAAAAATGACGATCAATAAAAGAAAGTGTTGAAATGCTGTCTGTCACACAATGTGAGTGTACTGTGTGCCTCAAGTAACAACATTCCTCAAAAAGCAGAAATGTACATGACATAA
The DNA here is from genome assembly GCA_027410445.1 of Discoglossus pictus. Lineage (NCBI taxonomy): Eukaryota > Metazoa > Chordata > Amphibia > Anura > Alytidae > Discoglossus > Discoglossus pictus. Next base: position 475,522,728 of record CM050164.1, read on the forward strand.
AATAAGAAAAAGTAAAATCACCCACAAAAAAAATGTACATTACAGAAGCAAAAAAAGAAACCTAAGTGACCAAAAATAAAAAAGGAACATTACAGAAAATAAAAAAAGACATTACAACCTCCCGTCACTACAAAATTGTTTAAAAAAATTACACACCTGAAAATGAAATACATATAATACATACATATAATACAATACAACACAATTAAATCCACCTAAAAGATTTCAGATTGTTTTTCAATTGAGTTGTACAGTTTATAGGTCACATTAAAGGTGGAAAAAGTTCTGAAATTATTTATCTTTGTCTCATTTGTTTACAGCACAGAAACCTGACATTTTTACAGGGGTGTGTAGACTTTTTATATCCACTGTATATAGCTACCCTAATTGTAAGGTACAATAAAATAATTAAGACCACTTACCTTTGAGATGTTTCTTCAGATCAGCAACCTACGGTAAAAAAGATTGCAAAAATTAATACAACATGTTTCCATGAAATACCTAAACATTCTAAACATTGTAAACATTCTAAACATTCTAAATATTGTAAATATTGTAAATATTGTAAATATTATACTCACCTTTCCAGCATGTCCCGTTCCAGCATGTGACGTCCTCCATGTTCCGTCCGCCATATTCAGTCGGCCATCTTTGCTTGTTGTCCTGCGGTACTCCTGTAAAAAACAACAACATTACAGTAGTAAACATAAAGCAAAGTAAAACAAACACAATCTACATTATACTTACCTTTCCGCGATGTCTCTGGCCTCCTCATCTTCTCCAGAAGCATCCGCGCCTTTAAAAAAAAACAAAAAACACAGACATCCGCCCTGGCGGATGTCTCCGACACTAATGACCTTCCTATGGAGTGTTCCAGAGTAAAATTGGCAATGGCGGCTTCTGATTGGCTGAAAAGGCTGTCTATCAAATTCAGCCAATGAGAGACCCCATTTGTGAACCAATAAAAAAAGGATACACCCCAAAATACAACGCTGATTGGATAACACACCTTTCAATCTTTATTTAAACCAATCCTAAGGATTTATTACCATCAGCCAATCACAATGGAATATACCCCCACGTACTGATTGGTGAAGACATCTGCGCCTTCCCATTGGCTGTAATATTGATTGATTTTAACAGTAGCCAATGAGAATGCGCAAATCCTTCACCAATCATTTCTTGAGGGTGTATTCCATTGTGATTGGCTATTGTCAGTGCAACCAATCAGAATGCGCAGAGGCTCCAACCAATCACCCTGTGGGGGTGTATTCCATTGTGATTGGCTGAAGGCATCTGCACCTTGTGATTGGTTTAAATAAAGATTGATAGGGGCATTATCTAATCATAGTGTGATTTTAGGGTGTATCCCTTTCTGATTGACTCACACATTGGCGCCTCATGATTGGGTGAATTTGATAGACAGCGTTTTAAACCAATCAGAAGGCGCCATTGCTTATTTTCTTCCGGAAAATTCTCCTGGAGCCTCATTAGCGTTGGGGATGTCTAGGAGTGCCGATGTAAGTATATATATATATATATTTATTTTTTTTACAGGGCGTGGCAGAAGAGGATCCGGAGCAGGCCGTAGACATTGCGGGGAGGTAAGTATAATGTAGATTATGTTTACTTTATTTTGATGTATGTGTATTAATGTTGTGTTTTTTTTAACAGGTGCCGCGCCGGAGAAGGATTTAACGAATGCTGGACGGGACATGGCGGAAAGGTGAGTAAAAATATTTATAATTTATAGAATGTATATAATGTATATAATGTATAGAATGTCTATAATGTTTATTTTATAAGTGTAAACGTGTTGCACTAATTTTTTGTAATTTTTTTTTCATAGGTGGCTGATCGCAATGGACATCTGCAAAGGTAAGTGGTCTTAATTTTTTTTATTTTAGCTTAGACTTAGATTAGTTAATATATAGATAGCATTTATTGTATGTTAGCTAGGGGTTTTATATAGATAGCATAGGATGGATTGTATATTAAATTGTGTTATTTATTTAGATAGATTGGGAATGTATTATTATATAGATAGGATGTATATTAGATTATGGTATTTATTTAGATAGATTGGGAATATATTATTATATAGATAGGGTGTATATTAGATTATGCTTTTTATTTAGATAGATTGTGTAATGTATATTAGATAGTGGTGTATTGTAATTGTATGTATTTGTATTGTGTTTGTATTGTATGTATTTGTATTGTATGTATTTGTATTATATGTATTTCCTTTTCAGGTGTGTATTTTTTTTTTTTTCTGTAGTGAGCTCCATGCCAGCAACCGAGGCCCTCGCTTCTCGCCATTATAGTGGGATTCTTAGTGCGTGTCGGTGTCTGTTACGTTAAGGTTGCCTCATTCCCTAAGTGCTTTCCGAGGACCCGCATTGCAAATGTGGCCCCTCGTTTCGCGCAAGCGTGAGCAACGGCCCGTATGCTCACAACTATATACACATACATGTCAACGCATTATAAATAAACCATAATATTAATAATATGTATCACATATTATAATTGTTCTGCTACGAATCGTCGTCACACTGTTTGCGTTGTTCGTACGATTTAGCGGGCTTAGCGATGAGGGCCGCAGGCGCTCATCGCCCGGCGAGCCTTGCGCAGCGAGGCTCGCCGTTAAACCGTAGTACTTTAGAGGACTTAGCGATGAGATCCGCAGGCGCTCATTGCCGCGAGGCTCGCCGTTAAACCGTAGCACTTTGGCAATGAGCGCCGCAGGAGCTCATTGCAGGCGAGCCTCGTGTAGTGAGGCGAGCCGTTACAATGTAGCAAAAAAAAAAGGGCGCAACTCGCGAACATGAAAAAAAAATCCACACACAATAAATACACACAGCACATACATAAAAACCTTACCGACAGCAAGAGGGAGCATTCATGACCTCAGAAAAGCAAGTTACACCTTCATTTAGCTCAAAATAAAAAAGTTTAGACACTAAAAAATTCTCTAAGCGAGAGAAAAAATGGCTGCCGAACAATACGAAAACGAGGCTATAGCACTCCAACCACGAAAAACACTTACGGATAATCCGCTAAGGCGCATACCACACAATACGACATCGCAAAAATCTGACGCAACACGCGGACAGGAAAAAAAGCTAAAACACAATTAATACACACAACACATACATAAAAAGGTTACCTACAGCAAGAGGAAAGATGTAGGACCTCAAAAAAACTACTTACACCTTAACTTAAATAAAAATAAAAGAGTTTAGACACTAAAAAATTCTAGAAGCGAGAGAAAAAATGGCGGCCGAACAAAATGAAAACGAGGCGACAGCACGCTATCCACGGAAAACATTTACGGATAATCCGCTAAGACGCATACCAGACATTTCCGGATTAACACAGATTTCCCGCCTTTGTCTCGCACCACCTAGGATTTCCCACCTAAAACAACGCATTTGTCTCGCGGAACAGCGTATTTCCCACCTAAAACAATGCATTTGTCTTGTGCACAAAGCCTATATATAGGGCACACTTGACACATAACTGACACTTTCCCCTCAGGTGATGACAGTCTGACTGGACATTTTCTGATGCCGGAAAATCGCAAGAGATTGATAGCTCTTCAGGATACATATTCAGCAACATTAAATTATAAAACGTACATATCATTAAGTATCATTATTAATTATTCTATTATTAGTTACTTAATAAAGAAATTTAAACAGTAAAGGGAATTGAATTAATAGAAAAATAATATCGTGCTTACCTGTCTGAAACAATTGTCAATAATATTCATAATGTACATTAAATAATGAATTAGTTAATCATTAATATCAAAGTTAGTTAACCTTTAAGAATTTCCATACAAAATAAATAAATTGATTCATCAATTAATAATGTACATTAAATTAATAATTAATTAGTTATATATTGTGCTTACCTGTGTGAAACAATTGTAAATAAAATTCATAATGTACTTTATTTCATTAATTAATCAATCATTACTAATCAGTTATATCAAAAAAGCTTAACGTTTAAGAATGTGCATAAAAAAAGAAACACCTTAATTTATTAATTATTAATGTACATTATTTTAATAATTCAGTTCTTAGATATTTAATATAAAATACCCCCCCCCAAAAAAAGGAAATATACTCATGCTTACGTCTTGATGTTAGATTTAGTCAGAAATTAATTTAATATTAATGAACATTAAGTGATTCTTATTTCATTAGTAATGTACCTTCTTTTAATAATTCAGTTTAAAAATACGCCCTAAAAAAAAATATATATATACACTCATGCTTACATCTTGACTTTATTTTTAGTCAGACATTAATTTAAGATTAATAGACATTAATTGAGTCTGATTTAAAGACTAACAGGAATATGGATTGTATGTTTTTAATCTATGCTAACTTAGCTGTGTTCATGTTGATTGATTGATATATTTATTTTATGTTTTTAAGCTATGCAAAAATGTCTATGTTCAGCCTCATTGATTGATAAGGATGAAGCAACATATTAGACATTAATTTTAAAATTTGCTATAATTGCAGTTGAGCGGGACCTGAATGAACACAGAAAGTGACGTTTGGAACCATTGAACATCAGGAAGATAATTTGGACAGGTATAGAATTTTCATTATATTACTATAGCAACATATTAAAGAATATGCTTTCAGGTTTTTAATCTATACAAATATATGTCTCTTGATTGATGTTCATTTAATGATATGGATGAAAATCCAAATATTACAAAGATTCTCAAATTAATTTCACAGTTTATTGCGATCTGAAAGTGAATCAACACACAGCGTGACGTTTGCAGCCTTTGAACAACATCAAGATCATCTTCACAGGTATAACATTTAATTTTGTACTGATGCATCAAAAAAGGCTATATTATATTTTGAGAAAATGGAGAGTACTTATTGATTTATTAACGTATAATATTTAACCATAACTTTACAAGAATTTTTAACATGCACTTATGTAAAAGACAATACTAAGTAATAAGAATATTTAACAAAAAGAAGAAGCTTAGAACACTTGCCAAAAAAAAAAATTCAATGTATGCAGTGAAGTCAATCAAGAAGGAATTGAATTGAAGGATTAATAATAGATAAATATAAATATGTGCAGTTATTTCCTATTTAATATATGTCAATAAAATACTTTGAAAAATGGTTTTATTTATTTCATTGAAAAAAAAGTACAACGTTTATTTATCAACTTTAATGTAACAGTCCAAAAAGTAAAAATCAATATGTACACAAAACAAAGAACAAACACTAATTACATCTCTATTTACAATTACAGATTAAAATGGCGGATAATGGAGAAGACAAAATGGAACGCAAAAGAAGATTGGTAGGGGAAAGGAAGCAAAGGTGGAGAGATGCTCAGACACCAGAAACTTCACAACGCTTGAGAGAAGAAGATCAACAGAGACTTTTAAATAAAAGAAAGATGACTAAGAAAGCCGCAAGTGAGTGTGTTGGGGCTTCCAAAAAACTTAAAAGTAAACAAAAACATCTATGTGAACCATTGTCTAATGATTCTATTTTGCAGAATGACTTAAATGTAGACAAACATGACAACAATGTACATATAGAAAGTGGGTCTGATATCTATGTTCAAAAAATGTATGACAATGTGTTTAATACTGCAGTACAAGTAGATACTCATTATTGTGGGTTACTTAATGTGGTTTGTCAGTTTTGTGGGGCCTATCATTTCATAAAGGAAAGACCTACTGACGGAAATTTCATTAGTTGCTGTCAGAAAGGAAAGGTGAAACTTCCACTAAGACATCCATTTCCATATTATTTAGAATGCATTATGAGTTATCCAACATTTCCAAATTATAATAATTTCAAACAAAACATCAGGTCTTATAACAGTGCAATTTCATTTGCTTCAATGGGTGCAACATTAGCAGAAAATGTACCAGGACATGGTCCTTACTGTTTCAGAGTTCAAGGTCAAATATACCACCGAACTTCACATTTACACCCACAAGAAGGAGAGCAAAGGAAATTTGCACAGTTATATGTCTTAGATACGATGGAAGCTGTGAAACAAAGATTGATACTTCCAGAAAATAGACAGTGTTTGCGCATAGTCTTTGAACAGCTGGATAAAATTATGCAAACAAATCCATATAGTCAAGCATACAAACAATTAGCACAGCTGGAAAAAGAACAACAGGAACATGCTGAAAGACATCAATTGCCTACACCAAGAGTAAATATGGTGTTAAAAAGAGATCGCAACACTGATCAAAGAAGATATAATTTACCTACAGTAAATGAGGTTGCCATGGTATTTAAAAATGAGGATGGTGAACCACCTTTTCATCGGGATATTAGAATATATCCACGCAATGAAGAACAACCATTTATCAACATAAATACTGTATATTAAGCTGTAATTTAGATCCAATGACATATCCCATTTTCTTTCCAAATGGGGAACCTTGATGGGAACCAAAATTACAATTGGAAAGTTATCCCAATACTAAACTTCGTATTAGATCTAATATTTCCATGCTGGGATATAAAGTGGCACAAACTGCTATCCGGGATTGTTTTAATCCAATTTTACATGGAGGCAAACTCACTCAACAATGGATTATTGATTCATATTTACAAGTTGAAGCCAATAATCTAAATTTCATTAAATTTCAATGAAAAAAAATTACGGGTATAACGGTATTGTGGATTAATGGATTATGTGGCAGAATTAGCTTACAACAGAGACATTCCAGCTGGAAGAGCAATTATTTTGCCATCCTCTTTCCAAGGATCTCCTCGCAATATGCGAGAAAGGTATAATGATGCCATGGCTATTGTCACAAAATTTGAAAAACCAGATTTATTTATTACATTCACATGTAATCCACAATGGCCAGAGATCAAGGAAAATTTGAATCTGGGACAAACTACTTCTGACAGACCAGATTTAGTGGCAAGAGTATTCAAAATCAAACTCAATTCATTAATACATGATATCACTAAAGCAAAATTATTTGGACAATGTATGGCATTTGTTTACACCATTGAATTTCAAAAAAGAGGACTGCCACATGCTCACATACTTTTAATACTGCAGGAAAAAGATAAATTGAACACTGCAGAGAGAGTGGATTCAGTCATTTCTGCAGCATTGCCAGACCAAGAAAAATATAAAAAAATTTGGGAGATTGTTACACATAGAATGATTCATGGCCCATGTGGAGAGATGAATCCTAATTCACCATGTATGGAAAATAAAAAATCTACAAAAGAATTTCCGAAACAATTTCAAATGCAAACTTATGCAAATTGTGATGGATATCCTTTGTATAAAAGAACACAAGGAGAAACAGCTATTATCCATGGCCAAAAGGTTGCTAATAGATTTGTTGTTCCATACAATCCACATTTGCTCATCAAGTACAATGCACACATCAATGTGGAAGCTTGCACTTTAATTAAATCAATTAAGTATGTGTATAAATATATATACATAGGATATGACGCAGCTACTGTTGTTGTACAAGGTGTTGCAAATGAAAACGAAAATCCAATTTTACATGATGAACTATCAAATTATTTAGATGCTCAGTATGTGAGTGCTCCTGAAGCAATGTGGCGCCTTTTGAAATTTGAGATGCATGATCGGTCACATGCTATCTATCGTTTAGCTGTACATTTGCCTCAAAGTCCGTTGGTTTGCTTTACTGCAGGAAATGAAAGACTTGCATTATATCAAAGTGAAGACAGAGATACCACACTTACTGCATGGTTTAAATTAAACTGTCAGGATACGCAGGCCAGACAATTTTTATACATAGAGATACCATATCACTATGTATTTGTAAATGGTCGATGGCAAGAACGAAGAAGAGATGCACATAAAATTATACAAGCAGAAAAAATCTTTAGGGAATAAAGCCCATTAGTGCATAACACTCTAAATATATATAACAAAAAAAGGTGGGCAATAGTAAAATGTAAACTTTATTGGTTGAAAAAAACGACGATTAAAACTTTAAAAAGGGAAAGAATAAAAACTGTACAAATACCTTTGAACAGAAAAACTGCAAACCTAATGTCCACTGGACAACTGTCACTGATTAAGTGGGGTTTGAGCAGTATTATAAATGAGACACAGAGAGTGTCTATGTATAGGCTTGTAGTACTATGCAACAAAAGGTGTAAATCATTAGAATAGTGGGCCAAACCTTCCTAAATTACCTTGTGCTATAACTATATATCTCTCCCCAGTAACGGTTGTGAAACCTAGTATAACAACATAAGGAAGATATAGGTAGCTTGGTAGTATGCTTCTAAACAACAGATTTATTTGCATACAAAAAATCCTCAGTTTGGCTCTTAGATCACCAGGTACTTCATTGCCTCTTGTTAGGGTACAATGCCCATATTATTTGAATGATATAGGTATAAATCAACCATTCAAACGATATGGCTCTTAAATGTCCAGATATTGCATTACCTCTTGTTAGAGTATAACACCACAACTATTTTGGTGGTGTAAGCATAATTTGGGCCATTCTGAACAAGCTCACTCTCTGTATACTCGCATATAGTATAACAGCGTCTCCCTGTGCTGGGGAGATTCGCGCTGCCTAGTTGCGTCGTGCGTAATAACGTCACGTTACGCTAGCCTACGTCCTAACATGTTTCTACGTGTTCAACGTCTTTTTCAAAGGATTAAGGCGTGTGTAGGGGCAGGAAGCTATTTAAAGCATATGGTAGCCATGGTAACCTGGACTACCTGATTGCTACACCTAAATTAACCCTATGAGTGAAAGTGTGAAAGTATGTATGGCAGGATAGGACTGAACAAAGAAAGAAATGGGCCATATATATTATTAGCATAGTAGATGGAGCAACATCAGTGGGAAGGGGGGACCTTAATGAATAGGTGTGTATCTGGATACAGGATACTGAAAAGAGAATATATACAAGTATATCATGATGTGCAAAGAGAAAAAGTGCATATTGTGCATGAAGATAACTAGATGAATTAAAACCCCTGTATAAGGGCATAAAATAGCCAGGGTATAAAGACCCTGTATGTAAACCATAATTAGGTCAAAATTGACATATTAATGAGACCATAGTGAAAAGTGACTAAGTGCATGAATGAATAAATGGCAATAAAAATCTAGTATGGCCATATATATTATAACTCAGAATGTGAGGGTGAGTGGTGTTGACCACTAAAATAAAAATGATGGTCACGTGAGACCAAAAGTGAAAAGAATAATTCTATTTCAGGTAAGATGTGACACATGAGTGGGCCACATCTACCTGAAAAAGATTATAAATAAAGCAAAAATTATTTTATGCAAAGATGAGACATATATGAAGTAAAATTAAAGTGCAAAGGCCTGTATAGACAACTTATGTAAGATAAAATTACACAAGACAATATGAAGGCCGTATAGGAAAAGCCTTCATTCAGGCCATCAGGTACCTGTGCTCTTAATTTATAAATCCATTGTGATTCACGCTGTAGTAATTTATTTTGAAAATCACCCCTTCTAGGTCCAGTTTTCACAGAATCAATAATACAGAATTTTAGTACTTCCGGATTGTTGTTGTGACAGTATTTCACATGTCTTGCTATGGGAGTGTCATATTCGTTTTTAATAGAATATATATGTTCCCCCAATCTTCGACGGAATTTCCTGCAGGTTTTCCCTACATAGATCTTGTTACATAAACAAGTAGCTATATATATAACTCCTGATGATTTACAGTAGAAAAAATTATCAATATCAAAAATAGCACCATTTGTCGGATGTATATAATGTTTGCATGGTCTCACAAATTTGCAAAATTTACAGTTCCCACACTTATACATTCCCTTCAGTGGTTGGAGCCAAGTTTTAGGTTCAGATATCTTGTCTGTATATAAACTATGTACAAGCATATCCTTAATGTTCTTTCCTCTTCTATAAGTGATACTTGCTTTGGAAGTGAGTGTGTCTTTAAGATCTTTATCACTTGTGAGGAGATGCCAGTGTTTAGAAAGGATGTTTCTGATTATTTCAGAGTCATGACCAAATGTCATTATACATCTAGTAATCTTAGATTCATTAGATATAGTCCTGTTAGTGGGGGTATCCATTTTACCTTGAGCTTTTCTATTTACATTTAGCAGATCGGTTCTATTGCAGTTCATAGCATGTTTATAAGCCAACTTAAGGCTTCTATTAGGGTAACCTCTTGCTAAGAGCCAAACTGAGGATTTTTTGCATGCAAATAAATCTGTTGTTTAGAAGCATACTACCAAGCTACCTATATCTTCCTTATGTTGTTATACTAGGTTTCACAACCGTTACTGGGGAGAGATATATAGTTATAGCACAAGGTAATTTAGGAAGGTTTGGCCCACTATTCTAATGATTTACACCTTTTGTTGCATAGTACTACAAGCCTATACATAGACACTCTCTGTGTCTCATTTATAATACTGCTCAAACCCCACTTAATGAGTGACAGTTGTCCAGTGGACATTAGGTTTGCAGTTTTTCTGTTCAAAGATATTTGTACAGTTTTTATTCTTTCCCTTTTTAAAGTTTTAATCGTCTTTTTTTTCAACCAATAAAGTTTACATTTTACTATTGCCCACCTTTTTTTGTTATACATAAAATTATACCACTCATTTATACCGTCAGTCCAAGTAACATTGAACGTTTCAGCTTAAGATTACTTCTGCTACATGTTCCCGGTGCACAGAGTTTTGAGCATTTACGTACAGTGAATGACATAGTTTATGATACATTCCTATTAGCTGCAAGACATCAAAATTTCATATCTGATGATACAGAATGGGAGAGGTGTCTGGAAGAAGCAGCACTATGTCAAATGCCAAAGCAAATGAGACAACAATTTGTATTCATTTGCATATTTTGCAATGTACCTGATGCTTTCACTTTGTGGGAAAAATGTAAATTAAACATGTCAGAAGACTTCTTGAAACGTTACAGAGAACCAATAGCTCTGTTAAAAACATTGATGGAAATACAAGAAATATTGTTGGCTCATGGATTAAATTGTGCAAGTTTTAATTTACCAGATCCAGGACTTATAGATGACATACATTTTGATGATTATGACACTGAGCTACAAAAAAAAAAAAAAACAAGGAAAACTGCCAACTTTAAATACTAAACAGTTAGAAGCATTTCATGCCATCACAAATGCTACAGATAATGAAATGGTCAAAGACTGGTATTTCTATCTAGACGGCCCAGGTGGATCCGGAAAAACTTATCTGTACAATTGTTTGATGAGTTATATTCGATCACAGGGTCAGATAGCTATGCCATTTGCAACAACTGGAATTGCTGCACTTTTGTTAGATGGTGGTAGAACTGTGCATAGTGGATTTAAGCTGCCAGTTCCCATTTTGGAAACATCAGTGTCAGATATTCGACTCAATTCCATACAAGCAAAAAAAAATTAAACTAACTAAACTAATTATCATAGACGAGGCAACAATAATGTCATGTCATGCACTGCAATGTATTGACAGATTCTTAAAACAAGTGATGGATAATAAGTTGCCATTTGGTGGAAAGGTGATGCTTTTAGGAGGAGATTTTAGGCAAACATTACCTGTTGTGCCACACGGAAATAGAACAGAGATCATTGAAACATGTATCAAGACCAGTAAACTGTGGCAAATATTTACACATCTCAAATTAGAATTAAATATAAGATCGGAAGGCCAAAATGAATTTAATGATTGGCTCATTAAAATCGGAGAAGGAAAACATCCAGAAATACAGCATTTACCAAATGATACCATTGAAATTCCATCAGAAATGGTTTGCAATGAATCACTCATATCAGCCATATTTCTAAACACTCTTAATAATGAGGAATACTCAGACATTGCAAACAAAGTGATATTAACATAAAAAAATATCGATGCCTTGAATGTAAATAATGAAATTTTAAAATACATCAATGCACCACAAAATTATTATTACAGTGCAGATTCGGTTCTGTCTGATGATAAAGAAAGTGAATCGAATTTTAGTATCAAATTTATTAATTCATTAACACCATCTGGAATGCCACCACATATTTTACAATTGAAAAAAGGTGCAATTCTCATTGTAACGGATCTACTGGCACCCCGACCGGGTACCTCCGTTGATAGACGCGTCCTAGCTTGCGTCAAGGCCTACAAGCACCATACCGGACACCAAAACCACCACAGACTCCAAGGATAGTACATCAGGAACAAGGGTTCAGTAGTTACAGACCAAGGGAGTATGCAAAAGCATAGCAATCCCCAGTATGATAGCAATCCCCTCCAAGAACGAGATGAGACTACGTTTTGAAGGGTCAAGTAGAACTATAACTTTAATGACAGGGGATCTCCTTTTATGCAATGGTGCCCTCTGAAGGGCTACACCCACATAATTATCACAGCCAATTATATACATGGTTCAACCCCCACGTCTCCTCCCCTCAGATAACAGGTAACACAATTAAAACAGACACAATTTTAACCACATTCTGGATGTACCCCAAAAACAGGGGGTACACCTTTAAGTCCAGCACCGTTCAATATCTCTCACCCAGGGGAACAACATATTAAAAAATGGCAGGAATCAGACCAGGGGTTCAAAAGTAAGTAAAAGTATGTTTTTCACATAACACACAGGCATGTCACATATCCCCCACACAATACACATATAGGACAATAGGTGTGGTCACCCCTCCCTGAGGCAACTTGATATAATCAGACAATGATTAAATCAGCCTTCTTTGTTCTTATCTGAGAATGAAAACAGTTTATACAATTGACTTTTCTTATCTGTAACAGGATTATCTATTAGCCTAGTAGCTTTGATATTCTGAGCCAATATATTCTGTAGAACATAAAACAACATATCTACAGTACAGCAATGTGATCATATTTTAACCAAGAATTAAATAATCAAAAAACAGGGTAAAACAGTGATGGGTTCCGTTACAGCTGGGGTCTGAGCGCACAAAACTACTGAATAGCGCTCAGATCCTCTTCACACAGTTCAATTGCCATGTAGCTAAAGTCTTTCCCATAGTCTTTCATTATATGAATGGGCTCCATGGCATAGCTTTTTGTGGTATCATGGTTCACACAGGGCAAGTACCGAATGACCCCCCTGTATGTAAAGGGGCAGAATGAGTGACATACACTCTGGTATGGCCGAATACTGTGTTTGAAGGGCAATATGTACCAGGGCCATAGTCGCAGGGCAGGAGGCTGGCAAACAGTCCTCTACAAGACAAAGTGGCGAAGGGCACTTCGTCATACTCATGTTATTGCGAAATATGAATCCAAAAAAAGGACTTTGTAATGGCACCAGATTAATTGTGCATGAGTTAAAAGATCATTTTATACATGCAGAAATTATAACTGGGACCCATAGAGGTGAACGAGTTTTTATACCAAGAATTGATTTAGCTCCAAGTGAGAGTGGTTTGCCTTTTGTCCTTCAAAGGAGACAATTTCCAGTTATCATGGCATTTTGCCATGACCATCAATAAATCCCAAGGACAAACTTTTAAGTCTGTTGGGATTTTTTTAAAGGAACCAGTTTTTGCACATGGACAACTATATGTTGCTTTTTCAAGGTGCACGAATCCAAACGAAATTAAAGTGCATGTTGAAGAAAACGAAAGTCAGGGTCATTTATTGGACGATGGATGCGTTTACACCAAAAACATTGTCTACTATGAGGTGTTGGAAAGATAGAGCATAGTGGTTTCATTTCCATGACAACATTTTATGGTACTCAATATGATTGCACAAAAAACAATATTTCAAGAACAAACTTTATAGAATGGACAAAAAAACATAGAGAATAGTGGTTTTACTTCAAGTACAAAATGTAAGTACTCTGGGACTCTTTAAATAGGGGACCACTATTTCACTTATGAAACTCTATGTGATATTTGCACAAAGGACAAACAGAATAAAAAAAAAAAGAAACTACAACAAAAACAACAGTAAACATCCTTAAACATATTGGAATGGGTTAAACGTTTCATATTCATATGATTGGCCCCACAAAAAAATAATCTCACATTTTCGTGTCTTGCAAGAGTTAAATGTTATTGTTTGATGTTACAATTTCAGATATTAAATATGTGTATTTTAAAGTTTGAAAACAGTTTGTTAAATATATATGTGGTATAGTCAAACATGTATTGTTAGTATAACGTTGAAGCATTTCATAATAATTGGAAATGTATTAATTAAAGACAAAGTATTGATTCAGGGAGTAATCCGATCGCCAGTTAATGGGGTCAGGAAGGAATTATTTTTTTTCCCTCTAAGATACAATTGGCAAAGTTTGAATGGGGGGTTTTATTGTTTGCCTTCCTTAGGATTCAATGCTAATTTAGTTTAACAAGAGTTTAACAAAAATGTTACAAATTAAAAAAAACATGTTATTCGTAAAAAAAATGTACTTGCTCTAAGTTAATATAGTCTGCAGTTACTAAATGATAAAAATCTATTGAAAAGTGTTAGTATTGTTAAAAGAATGTTGAAAGATTGTTTAATATACAAGTTGCCTGTTACAAAATGTCATGTTAGACTTTACAATATGTATGCATTAAAAAGTACAATATGTATGCATTAAAAAGTAAGACATTATTATATTGTTATTGAAAATAAAAAAAAATGTTTGTGAAATATAAGTTGAAAGTTACAAAAAATAAAAAGTTAAAAAAAGAAATGTGTATTTCTTTTTAGAAAAAAAAAAGGGACAAATGTAGCAAACTCATTTTGTGTTGCAAACAAATTTCACAACATTTAATTTTTATTGACCAACATTTTTTGACGGGCAAGTCGCTAGTATATATATATTGTGGTAGTTTGACCTGCTACCTTCTAGATCGACAGCAAGAAGATCATGTATGCTTTTAATCTTTTTATTAAAAGTCCAAAAATGACACCACATAATGGCTTACATCAGCCAAAGGTATAATAAGAACACACAGTCCTCTTGTAAATATCTTCCTCAGTAGAAAGGGGAGCATTTAGCCTGCCCGTCTCTCCAAAATACTCCAACCTCCAGGGATCCTTAAACAGTCTTTTGAGATACTCTGTTCAATTTACAGTTATACTGCTGCCTTCTCCCTGGGGTTACCTTACACAGACTTTTGTGGGGAAAATATAATCCTGTACTCACATCCTCTGGAACACAGCTATCTCTGCGATTAATCTCTGGAAAAAAAAACAATCTTCTGACTGCAAACAGCTTTCTCTGCGAGCGATCTCTGGAACACAGCTTTCTCTGCTGGCAATCGCTGGAACAACAGCTTTCTCTGCGAGCAATCGCTGGAACAACAGCTTCAGTCTCTCAATCCAAATCACACAACAGATTAGAGACCCAAGCAGGAACAGTCAGCAAGCTTCTCTCTGTAGCTTGCTCTTTGCTGCTAACAGCAGCTCACCAACAGGAGCAGATTCCACACACTGCTCATGCTGCTTTTAAGGCCCAAGCATAAGGGAGAGAGACTCCACCCATCTCTCTGCTGTTGTCTTAAAGGCAATCCCCAGCTGGGCTTCAATTAGCTTTTGATCACTGCCCGGAGTTTACTCTTTCTTTCTCCAGAGAACTCTTTCAGCATTCTTTAATTAAACCCACCTCTAGCGGCACTCTTTGCTTCACTCTTTTACAAAATATATATATATATATATATATATATATAGATTAATAATTAGTATGATTTGATACCTTTTGCATTGGACAAACTTGTTATTTATATTGACAAGCTTTCGAGAGGTTCAACCTCTCATTATCAAGTCTGAAGCAATACTAAAATGAGATGGAACCCTCAGTTTGAATAAAAACAGTGATGCAAATAGAGTGGAGATATCATCTGACATCAGGTACAGTAAATACATATGGGGGAATAAACATAACATAGTAAAGGAAACATATATACACACACAACAATATATACATGGAAAAACAGAGCACTGTAGTCCAAACTGATATATTTCCTGTTGGACAAACACCTCACTAAGAGGGCCTGCCTGTTATGGTATAATGAGAAAAAATCACATGAAATGGTGATAATGTGTTAGAAAAACCCAAGTGTGTGATCATCCTAATTACAAATGTTTTTCTTTCATGGATGTTTTTAAATTTTCCTTTGAGTATTTTGACTTTTAAGTTTTGGATGGAGTGGTCCTTCTGGCTAAAATGGTGTCACAGTGGGCTAAAACTAACTGTCTTCATTATGCTTTCTTATGGAATGTCTGTGTAAATGCATCCTTAAGTGCATTTTTTGGCTGGTTTCTTAAATGTCACAGCCTGTGTCACATAAAGTACACTGTATTATTTAAACCACATTGGATGATGTGCATGTATATGATCCTTTGATGTTATAGGACTTGTTGTTATTTGTAGCGCACAAGTGAAAAACGAAGAAACCACCTAATATATCAGCTTTATACAAAGAAACATCATCAAAATCACCAAAGAGTAAGCCTCTTTCAACGACTAAAGGAGGTCAACATATATGAAGCTGAACATGTAGAAAAAGAAACAACAACATAAAAAAACTCAACTGTCTCTTCCAGCAAAACAACATACAATAGCGACAAGAAGAGAAAAGAAAATAACCAAATTCAGACATGAATTCGGCTAACAACAAAAATATATCTAAAAACCTACCAAGTCAAACAAATAGTTTTTCTGAAAAATACACAGCACACACAGGAATTATAAATCTATCAGATCATCAACTATCATAAACAGATACCTCTGTTCTCTCTAAAGGATTGTCTTTCTGTCCAGACATAAAACTAGATAAAATACAATTATACTTGGACATAGAAGAATTCTTCAGGAGATTAAGACTGGCAGAATTTTTCTACAGCAAGGGACATACCACAACATCATTAGACTGTAAAAAGAAAAAAAAAAAACACATAGTTCAACCAACCACCTTGTCGTAACACCAAACTGGACAGTTATATAGAAAGCTTTCGCCTGAGAACTGCATCCGTTATAACAACACAATATAAAAGAGACTTGCACAATCTTACTCAGAAAGATCTGCCATAAAGATTTAAAAAAAACAACCCCGACATCACCATCAAACTGGCAGAGAAAGGAGGTGCAGTTTGGTATCATGAATACTCAGGACTACATACAAAACTGCTCCAGCTCCTTCAATTTGGATGGTTTGCGTCTGTGAACAGCAATATTTAAGTCTGACCTCTGATTTTCTATTGGATTGAGGTCTGAGCTTTGACTAAGCCATTCCAACACATTTACATGTTTCCCCTTAAACCATTAAAGTGTTTCTTAAGCAGTGTGTTTGGGGTCATTTTCCTGCTGGAAGGTGAACCTCTGTCCTAGCCTCAAATCACGCACAGAGTGGTATAGGCTTTGATCAAGAATATCCCTGTATTTAGCACCATCCATCTTTCCCTCAACTTTGACCAGTTTCCCAGTCCTGGCTGCTGAAAAACATCCCCACAGCATGATGCTGCAACCACCATTTTTTACTGTGGGGATGGTGATCTTTGGGTGATGTGATGTGTTGGTTTTGCGCCAGACATAGCATTTTCTTCGATGGCCGAAAAGTTCAATCTTAGTCTCATCAGACCAGAGCAACTTCCTCCATACATTTTGGGAGTCTCCCACATGCCTTTTCACAAACTCAAACCATGCCATTTTATTTTTTTGCTGAATGTAATGGCTTTCTTCTGGTCACTCTGACATAAAGCCCAACTCTATGGAGCGTACAGCTTATTGTTGTCCTATGTACTCCAGTGTCTGCTGTGGAACTCTGCAGCTCCTCCAGGTTTCCTTAGGTCTCTGTGCTGACTCTCTGATTAATGCCCTCCTTCCCCGGTCACTGAGTTCTGGTGGGCGGTCGTCTCTTGGTCAGGTTTGCTTTTGTGCCAAATTCTTTCCATTTGGTTATGATAGATTTGATGGTGCTCCTGGGGATCATCAAAGATTTGGATATTTATTTATAACCTAACCCTGACAACATTCTCCCTTACTTGTTTGGAGAGTTCCTTGGTCTTCATGGCAGTGTTTGGTTAGTGGTGATTCTTCCTTAGGTGTTGCAGCCTCTGGGGCCTTTCAAAAAAGGTGTATATGTAATGACAGATCATGTGACAGATTGCACACAGGTTGACATAATTTCACTAATTATGTGACTTCTGAAGGTAATTGGTTGCACTTTTTATGGGCTTCATAACAAAGGGGGTGAATACATACGCACATGTCAATTTTCTATTTTCTATTTCTAAAAAATAGTTTTATGTTCATATTTTTCTTATTTCACTTCACCAACTTAGACTATTGTGTTCTGATCCATCACATACAATTCAGATTAACAAAACATTGAACTTAAGGCTTTAATTTAACAAAATAGTAAAAAAAGTCAAGGGCGGTGAATACTTTTGCAAGGCACTGTATGGACAGAAGATGAACTGAAATTTAGAGACTTTCACAGTTCATTCAACAACTTCCATTCATCTATAAAACTTAAAATGGATTTCTCCACAGAACAGAGAAACTTTCTAGATACTACTATATCGATCACCAATGGCACTCTCCACTCATCATTATATAGGAAACACACAGACAGATGTAATTACCTACACAGCTCCAGTTTCCATCTCCCTCACACCAAACAAGCCATCATCCATAGTCAAGCTATTAAATACCATCCAATCTGCTCAAACACT
Source organism: Discoglossus pictus (assembly GCA_027410445.1). NCBI lineage: Eukaryota > Metazoa > Chordata > Amphibia > Anura > Alytidae > Discoglossus > Discoglossus pictus. The sequence continues at coordinate 475,541,457 of CM050164.1, forward strand.
GGAGACCTTGATAACATTTTAAAAACAGTCTGAATCTTTCAAACAAAAGGGTTACAAACCCCGTACTATTACCCCAAAAAATAACCACTGCCATCAAAATACCCTGTGAACACCTGTTAAAGTACAAAACAAAAGAAACGACTTCACGTACTTCTCTAGTGACCACATACCATCCAATTTTAGAAAACAATACGGAAAATAATCAAAGATTTACAACCATTACTAACGGAAGATACTGAATTAAAAAATATATTCCCCAAACCTCCCATCCTTGAACTTAAACAACCACCAAACCTGAAACAAAAACTTGTCAGCAGAAAATTGGCCAATGAACAACTGAATATAAACAATGGAACTACACCTTGTAACAAACGTGCCTGTAAATTATGTCAACACATTTGTAATGATGACACAGCCACACATAACAACAAGTCCTCTAACATCAAAGGATTGTATTTATGCACATCGTCCAATGTGGTTTATATAATACAATGTACTTCATGTGACACAGGTTGTTACATTGGAGAAACCGGCCAAAAAATGCATTTAGGATGAATTTACACAGGCATTCAATAAGAAAGCATAATGAAGACAGTTATTGTAGCCCAGTGGGACACCATTTTAGCCAGAATGATCACTCCATCCAAAACTTAAAAGGCAAAATACTCAGAGAAAAATTTAAAAACACCCAAGAGAGAAAAGCATTTGAAATTAAGATGATCACATTCTTCAACTCTAAAAATACAGGACTTAATATGGACTTGGATTTTATAACACATTATCACAATTTCATATGATTTGTTTCTTATTATACCATAACAGGCTGGCACTCCTAGTGAGGTGTTTGTCCACTCTATCTGCATCTACTGTTTTTATTCAAACTGAGGGTTCCATCTCATGTTAGTATTGCTTCAGACTTGATAAAGAGAGGTTGAACCTCCTGAAAGCTTGTCAATATAAATTCACGTATGTCCAATACAAAATATATAATGCAAGTCATTTGTGGGCATATTTGTGTGTCCCAGCTCAACTTCCCAGAATGCAGTGTAATAACTGTTTTTCTCGGAACTCTGAGCTGGAAGCAGGTTTTTAACTTGCTTTAGACATTCAAATGTGAACACAGATGTACTTTTTATTTACTGTACGGTGGAGGGCTTCTATCGCTCTTTTGCCCACCATATTATAAATTATTGTTGTGGTGAACTACCTACTCATAATTTCCACAACACAGGCTGAGATCCCGCTCCATGCTGATGATAGCCAGTAAGCTTGAAACAGCTGTACATGGATTGGATACTCAGCCTGTGTTTATTCCAACCTTGGCTTTGCATTAAAGCTGTGTAATACAGCATGCATAAGCTTAAAGGAAGCCATGTTTGATGATGGCTACAGAATAAAGAAAGAGGCATTTGTGGGCATATTTGAGTGTCCCAGCTCAACTTCCCAGAATGTAGTGTAATAACTATTTTTCTCGGACCTCTGAGCTGGAACCAGGTTTTATAACTTGCTTTAGACATTCAAATGTGAACACAGATGTACTTTTTATTTACTATACATATATATATATATATATATATATATACTGCATACAGAAAATAATAAGTACACTCGCAGGGGCGCCTCCACTTTACTGCCCACAGGCTCCAAAAAGGTAGATCTGGACCTGGTTAGCACTATCTTATAAAGGTCAATATTGATGGGAAGATAATAACGGATATACACCTCAGCTTCTATTGCTAAAAATCCAAATAGTCTATACTATGATGGGTAGGTCATGTAGCAATGAACACGAGCTTGAGGGAGCTCAGAGGGGCAGTGACTGACAGATGTGCCTGGCATGCTGCAATCCATACATTCACAGAGAGTTGAATATAGCTAAACGATTAAACAGCAGGAGAAAATATTATATATATATATATATATATATATATACTGTATATATATATATATATATATATAGAGAGAGAGAGAGAGAGAGAGAGAGAGATAGTGAGAGGAAAAAACAATATAATTGCAACGGTAATTTAAAATTGAGCAATAACTTATTAACAGAAAAAAAAGACATACACAATCAAATCTGATAAAATATTAGAATAAACTCAAATAATAAATATATAATGCAATACATAATGAAAAGCTATATAATTATGTATATAATGATTAGCTCAAACTAAGAAATTCAATATAAACACAAGAAATCGGATTCAGGTGTTTAACAGATCTGAGTGCCTGTCCCTGTCAGCTAATGAGCAGTAGAAATCTACAGATGTGCACTTCCTGTTTCCATGAGGATTAAACAGGTTTCACTTAATATTTTTCATATTAACAGTGTAAAAAGCAGTAGTTTGGTAAAACAGTATAAGAATGGAATATTGGCCATGCTCTTCTGCCTTGTTCAAGTCATCAGTTACCTTTGTCAGAGCTGTTTCTGTGTTAGAGCTGTAAAAATTTAGTAAAAGTGAAAAGACGAGTCCATCCAGTAGTTTGGAAGCAAAAATAAACAAATATACAGGGTGATGACTGGTGATATAGGTAGGATCAAGGGATGCTTTTTTTCAGGACAGGTGTGAGCATGGCATATTTGAAAGAGGGAATTGTGACTGTTGAGTGGGAGGTGTTGAAAATGTAGGTGGATCACTGTTGGTACCATAAAACATGATAAAGGTTTGAGTAAGTGGGGGGATATGGTCCAAAGGACAACTGGTAGCAGGAGAATAATGGAGCAGGTCAGACACCTGAGAAATAATTAAGTAAGAGTAGAGGTTATATATCAAGGAGATAAGGGAAGTTGAGTATGGAATCCACCTTTGTATGAAAAAAGGTTTAAAAGTCATGAGGGTTGTAAGCAGGGCAATGGAGGCTAGCAATAAGAGATCTCAGCAGAAGGTCAAACAAGAGGAGATGTGGGTAGGTTTATGTGTGTTAATCAGAGATTAATATGTTTGTTTAGCAAGGTACAGACGAGTTGAAGCAGGACAGTCAAAATATACGACGGAGGAAATCAGAAAGTGTAATAAATGTTATCCTTAAGTTTTCTGAGAAGTGTACACAGAATTCTAGTTTGTATGTGTATCTAGTCAGGGCTTGTAGTTTGAAGGCCTGGATCTGCTGAGTACATATAGAGCATATTTTATTAAGCGATGTGGCTAGTGTGACATTGTGATCCTGTACAAGAATATCCAAACTGAGTAGAGGAGGAGGAAGAGAGAGAATTAATTGGAGTGAATCTAAGCATAAATAGTTTACAGCACAGAGGTACCTGCCCAAAGCAGAGCAAGGTTGCCACATGCATTTTAAAAAGGTGTATTGTTCCTTCTTGCCTCCACTGCGGTGATATATACATCCTGATCTATTGAGTAAAGGCTGAATCAAAAACACCTGATGTTCCACCTGCAGTTATTTAAGGCAACCAGGCTGGCTATCAGTGCTCAGTTGTGCTGCTCCAGGGCTACCTACCCCTCTAATCTGAATTGTATTATGTTTGCCATGGCTTGTTCATTCAATTATTTTGAAGTCTGTATTCTTGAATACCCATGGATGTAGATAAGCTTGTAGATAACGTGCTTAATGTTACTAACTTAAACAAGGAGATATTCCAGTCTCCATTAGCCTGTCAATCCATACATCTGTCTGTGAGGTTCCAGATACAAATGCACTAGCAGGATCATAATTTATGGACACCGTTTTTTATAAGAATTCGGCAGTAACAATACTGGTTTGTAAACACTTTACAGAAGACAAAAAGCCTTTCAGACAAAATGGCTTAAGTTACAAAACCTTAATACATTCCGAACTAATAAACAAGAACGTAATGACATGTTATCAAGAGCAAAGTATATGTAAGCTGAGATGAGCTTACATTATTTGAATTGTGTATTATTTTTTTCAGACTATCAAAATGTGTATTTCACTAACCAGGCCACTAAATGTGTGGGTCCAATAACATTTTATCACATGTAAGCTAAAAATTTAAACAATCCCCTTTCGAAATATGTTTAAGCAAAACACACTTTATTGTAAAAATAACTATCTATCGTTAAGAATCTTACATTAAAATGGACACAGAAAAGATCTCTACCCTGACCACTTCTTCCTTTTGAATTGATATAGACAGTAAAAAATGATAAATGGTAAAACATAATAACAATAGTAAAAAAAATAGACGGTAATGCTTGTATTGACTCTTCTCCAGCAACATTTCTCTTCTACCTATCCATGTCATTCCTGGGAATACCACACAAGTATAAAGAGGCATCAGTATGATCACAACTGTCCAAACAATGATGTAAGTGTGGTGGTATCATTGTATGTTTTCTCTTTTGTTTTTTTCTGGATTTGACCTTGGACTGTGACCATGACTATTCATCCTCCTTGACCTTTTGCCTGTTTATTGGTTAACCCTGTATTTTTATCAGCCTTGACTTTCATATAGTGCCCAACCTTGATTCTTGCCACTAACTACCGACCAAAAACTATGCACCTGCTAACTGGACTTCAACCCTAATGAATGAGCTGGTCTCTTTCTCTATTCCGTGGCTCAATCTACTGTTTGGCAACCATCAGTGTAGACTTTATGGACTCCTCAAAATCAGAAGAGGACATTTCCCATCAATGCTAACCACTGTGTACACACAAGATCTGTTTGATGTTCATAGAGCAGTGAAGGATCTGGTCTCTTCTCGGGCTATGTCTCTTTGACCTCTGCTCAGGCTGCTTTGTCAACAACTGCTCAAAGAGCACCACGCTTAGCAGAATATGGCCTCCCTTCTGAATCTATACTCCAGCCTGTTCCAAGAATTGATTTGAGTTCCAGGGATCTAACTCTCCAGATGGTACAGGCTTGAGCCCTCTCCCAGAAGATGAGCTTCCTAAAGGGATCATTTCTCAATCCAATGTTTGGTATGCGCCTCTGACTTATGATATTCCATTACTTCTATGGCATAATGACTCCTACCTTGCTGATCATACAGGAGAAAAGAAGACCAAAACAGTTTGGTGACCTAATATGGCAAAAAAAGAATAGACAGAAGCTCTCTATATGAACCACATGTGCACAAACCAAAAATCTTCATGAAGCTGTTGTGATAATGACTGCGCTTAGACACATATATCCATGGACTTTATGACTGATTGTCATACATAAAAAAGGGATGACCACCATCTACTGGATAACAGTGACTTGGCTCTCAAAATAATGCCAACTTGGAATCCTCCTTGTTCATCTGCCTCTAAACTGTTGAGCATTTGGACCAAATTTGACTGATAGACAAAATAGAAATACCTTTTGGCAAAGCCCTTAGGGTATTATTTTAAAACATAACCTTTATTAAGAACTGTATTAAAAGTACACAATAAAAAATAAATAAAGTGATACCATAAAATAATGTTTCCTTTGCTTAATAAAAATAATGTACTCTGATGACTTTTATCGTGCCCTTAATTATTATATTTGTTCCCTGGATTTTCATATACTTTAGGGTTCTCTCATAACATATATCTCTCCTGAGAGTTTGATTTTTACTTGAAGTTCTGTAATGGGATATGAACTTCCAAGTTTAATAGGTAGTGCAGCAGTTTGTGCTTTTTAGCACTTAATATTTCTTCTGTGTTGGGTACTTTAAACACAGTAATAATTTCTATATTACAAATTACAAGTGCTTTGGTGAATAGATTCAGTAACTAATTGTAACTCTATTACTTAGTTTCCTATACTTACTACACTACACTATTAACCCTAACTATACTCCATTAACCCATACTAAACCCTATCTAACCTTATCTGAACCTAATAACCCTTACTGGGCCTATCTAACCCTAACTGGGCCTATTTAAACCTATCTGAACCTAATAACCCTAACTGGGCCTATTTAAACCTATCTGGACTGATTAACCCTAACTGGGCCTTATTCAACCCCAGGTAAGCCTATTTAACCCCTTCTAGCCCTATTTAACCCCATGACTTAAGGGGGTGTATACAGACCCCCATAAGCCTCCATCTAGCCCCATCACGTATGGGGTCTATAAAGACCCACGTAAGCCTCTATTTAACCCAATCAGTCCCATAAGGACAATGAGAACCCTATTATTAACCTATTATTAACCCCATAAGTGCCATGAGGGTCCTCCAGGACCCTCATGACACTAAGTACAAACACTACACTACACTATTCTCCACCCAATAAACCAATACATCTAAACTAACCCCCTCTACCCTAACCTATTAACCCCTACCAACATAACACTACCTACCCCTGTTAAACCTCCCATCCCTCTAATTACGCAAAATAAATATGTTGCCAAAAATAAAAAAAAACTAAGGTACAAAAAATTAAAAAAGGATATTACAACCCCCCTCACAACCCCCCTCTACAAAAAATAAAACAATAATTACACACCTGCAAAGAAAATGCATACACAAATATACATAACATTAAAGTAATAAATTAATTATAAATATACCCCTAACTACAATACATTTCCCTGTATCTATACATAACCCCCTATCTATACAATACCCCTCTAAATGTAAGCTAAAATAGAATAAATAAAACCACTTACCTTTGCAGTTGTCCCTTCAGATCTCGCCCCCTAGGAAAAAAATCAACATTAAATTAGTACATACTTAAACAGTACATATAAAAAATAAACATTGCAAATACAGTATTGAATTCACCTTTCCACCATGTCCCCGTCCATCTTCTTCTGTTCTCCGGTTCATGCACAAATAAACACAACATAAATAAACAATACACAATATAAATTTAAAACGTACCTGTCCGTGATGTCCCCGGCATTCTCCTCTACTGCCCCTGCTGGGCCCTTGAAGAATCCGCACTATAAAAAAAAAATTAGAAAAATTAGAAAATTGGCAATAGTGCCTTCTGATTGGCTGAAAAGGCTGTCAAATTATTTAGATACTTATTTATGCATATTTAAGCTACTGTTACTTGAGTTCTACTAGTATGATATGCTGTCTTAAACTAGATGTTTGTTTTTCCGGTCCCTTATTTGTTTAATTTGGACAATGCCTATACATGTTAGGCACCTTGGATCATTCGCATGGTCATTTTTAACGTGTCTGGCAATTGATGTGTCACTCTAGTAGTATATGCAGGCTTAAACTAGATGTGATACTGTGATTAGTGATTTATGTTTCTGTTTATAAAGGGATAAGAAGTAAAGCATTCATTTTGGCCTCTTGGTAACTTACAGCTTTACTAAATTGCGATTTGGCCAGTTGAATAGGGCTCTATATAAGCACAGAGCATATTTTTTACAGAAGTTTGGTTAGTGAATTTCTATCCAAAAGCAAGGTCTTCACTAACTAAAAACTTCAGTAAACAAAAATATGATATGTGCTTAAATAGAGCCCTATTCAATTTACCGAATCACAATTTAATAAGGCTGTTAGTATCCAAGGTAAAAATCCTCTTAGCTTCAGTACAGAGCAATTTGTTTTTCCAGTCCCCTTGTCTTGTACTTTGTTTGACTTGGTCAATGCCTATAAATGTTAGGCACCTTGGACCATTTACATGGTCATTTTGTCTGGCAATTGGTGTGCCATGTTCATTTAGAACTGAATTAATGTGTTCCAGTACACGTCTTTTTAATTTTCTTTCAGTTAATTCCAGTGTATTTTAGTCCACAAATACATACACTTTGATAAATTATTGCCTTTGAGTCACATGTTATGTGATGTTTGATGTTATATTTCTTATTTCCTAACTCATCTGAGAAATATTTAGTTTGCAATATCTGAGGACAACGTTTGCATTTCTTACATGGAAAGCATCCTAGTGTTGATTGTTCAGGACAATTTGTGGATTTGGGTACTTCATAGTGACTATGCACTGGTGATCATTTGTATGTTACTGTTGGATTTTTTTGTAATTAGAGATTCTAGATCTTTATCTAATTTCAGAATGTGCCAGTGGTTAGAGAGTATTTGTCTGATTTTATCAGTCTGATTGTTGTATCTTTCTATGAATCTTACTGGTTGTTGTTCCTGGTGTAAGACCTTTGCTGCCAACAACTGCTGGTGTGTATGTGATGCCTTCTTATAGGCACGTTTAAGGATTTTTGGGGGGTAACCCCTTTCCATGAATCTATTTTGTAAGTCTTTTTGTAAGGATTTTGAGTAATATTATTCGTACCCAAAACTATCCCGTCTTCCGCAAGGCTTTGGTTAGATTTTATAAATCTTTAGTATTGTGTAGAATGCTGAGATTGTTGGTGTCTTGTTTACCAGGAATATATGTTCATGTTTATCTATTACACCTTTTTGTAATGCTTCATCCACTATCTCTTGTAGTTGAGTTAGACAATCTGCCGTTGGATCTTTAGACAGTTTTTATCTGCTAGTAGATCTTCAGTTGTTTTAACATAGTCTGTTGTGTTCATAACTACTATGTCCCCCCCTTTGTCAGAGGGTTTATTGTTATTTTGTTATTCTGTTGTAATTCTATTAGTGCCTGGTTTTCTGAATTTGTTAAATCCCTTTTGAAAACAAATGTTGGAATTTGTTGATCCAATAGTTTTAAATCTCTAGTTACCAATTCTACAAAGACCTCCAATGGATACGATATGTTAAACATATGGGTACATTTTTACTTTGTTTTAATTTTTTTATAAGGAGCAGTGTTTATATCCCTGAATGTAGATGTATCTGTTGTCATTGACATTAATTCTGAAAAACAATATATATATATCTTTTTTTAAACTGGTGAGTATCTTCATTCATAAAATCTTCAATATCCTTGAGGTACTTTCAGCATTGCTGTCTGACAGAGACTTTCACTTCATGCCATTCTTCTACATGGCATAAAGTTGAATTGCCCTTCACCTTAATCCACTTATCATCATCAGACAAATGGCTCACTTATAGGACAATTCATGAGAGGTTACAGATAATAGTAGGATGGTACATTTTAGCCTGGTGGTGAGATATACAAGTGGTGGAGGAATCAGTCATTCAGGCCAACTTTCACATACATATTATAAGTAGAGGATGAGAATGAAAAAGGAGAGTGACGGAAAAATAAATTAAAAAGGGTAGAAGACAGAGATGGTTTAGAAGAGAAAGAGATGAGGAACAGGAGGTACTGAGAGTTAAGGAGTGAAGGAGATAAAAGAGTATTCATAGAGACTCCCACTCCCCAAAGCCCCTAAGATCCCATATAGCCACACTCATACAGTGAAGCCCCTAGAACACAGGCATTTAATGAACTTTGCAACAATGAGTCCTAACAACCCGACCCTCTGATTGTGTGATTGGGATGGAAAACAATCAATAATTGCATTCTGTGGACTGAGGGTCAGTTTTCAATCTCACAGCAGATTAATATTAACATTTAAAATGTCCCGGTATTGAATTGTCCCTTCTCCCCTGGCCTAGTCTGCCTCTGGAAACATCCCACTATACTGCAAACTGGATCAGGACCCTAGTGCAAAGGCTAGTATCTACTCTCTGTATCTGTCTTGTAGGTCCACCTCTTGTCCAGAAACCACAGCAAATATCATTCCCAGTCTGTAGCCAAGTTCATGAAACCACCTACAATATGCAGATATTATTTGTCCCTTCAAAACAATAATTTTGTGCAACACAAAATATTCATGTGCAATCTTTAATACACAACCTTATCAATCAATGATGAAACATCAGTGATTTCTATTTTTGATAAAGGGGCTATGTGAAGTCTTAATACTGTTCTGCATAATCATACAGAGCATCAAAATGTATTTGAGAACTTAAAAACATTTTTTATTTAATCTCTCTGTGCTATTTGATAAATATTTTTAAATGTTTTAAAGTTCTAGTTCAGCTAACAAATGAAGTTTATAGGGACAAAAAGATAAAAAAAAAAGGTCTCACCATAAATAACAATGATTATATATTTATTCCACTTAAATAATCAACTTCAGCTTTGTTTCTTTGGAGAAACCACTGAAATATGTTGTTGCAGTGGAGTGCATAAACATTTGTGGACAGCTTGGGATTTTTTTCTCTACCTTGATCCGTCTTGGAAAACAAAAAGAAAGGGGGTAGGAGAAAGTGCACCACTATCTAGTGCAGATTATTCAAAAGGTAAGCTATTGGATACACAATATGTGCAGCTAGAATAATTGGACTCTCACCTTGAATACCCTCAAAAAATACGAGGTATATAAAAGCATTGGTGAGATTGTTCATGTCGATCTCTGGTGGTATGGTCATCCACTATTGTTTTTAGATGTGGACAAAAGTAACAAAGTAAATAATAATGGTGATTCGTGGAAATAGATTATACAAAGTCCCATAGATTTAAAGAAGGACTTTATTATACACAATACTATTTCACATAAACAATTAAATAAAAAATGTGAAATAAAAAATCACTATTGCGAGTAATGATAAAATTGTGGCAGAAGTAGTACACACAAGCTGGTGTGGTTGTCAGGTACAAAAATCCCAATTATAATGTGATAGGAAACCCGTTTCTCCGCTCTCAGCAGCTTCCTCAGTATCTCATCCCCTTGCAGGTAGTAAAACTAATGAGGCTTGTGTGTGTTCAAACTCGTCTTGGAATCAGGATAATAATATTAAAGGAGTGGGGAATTATGTGACAGAAGTCACTGGAGCACCATACACTCTTCATAACTTAAATAAAAAAGAATCCACTGAGGAGAAGAGTGGTCAAAGTGGTGGAGAACGACAGCAACACTGGAGCTACAAGATAAATAATACAGTTAAATTACAGTCTAGGAATATTCACACAAAGAGTTAGGAAAATTGATTTCTAAAAGCAAAATGTCCATTTAATGTAGGGAGAGAAATGTTATCACACCTTAGAATTATAGAGAATATTTACTTCTTAAAAAAGAATAGATTGTAAGTTTTGTTTGAATAACTGCACCATATATAATAAGATATAGCTTGAGAACAGCAACTTCTTGGTCTGTTTTCTCATAGCGTGACTAGAAGATTCTTATATATTTTAGCCGTGGATATACAGTATAAGAGTGAAAAAATGAGTCTTTTATAAAATGCAATTATTCATTTACTAATAACATTATGGTTTTACCATCAAGCACAACAAAACTGTAAGGAAAATATGAATTAAATGTTGATAAATTGACAGTGTTATATATTTGTCACAACATTTGAAGTGGACAAAGAGGAACGTATATCTTCCAAAAACAAACTATATGCAAGTGTTATTGCAATGGTAAAGTGTGCAAATATTAGAGATATATGTGCTTAAAATGTGGTTGTAATTAGAGACTTGGAGGTTTGGGGGTGTTTTCTTAAAGAGCTGTAAATCTTAAAAAGGGGTAATTGTGAAGTATAAATATATAGTGTTATTGAAATACTTTATCATGTCATGGCAAGCTAAAAAATAGGTTTAACATGAAAAGAGCTTACACTGGCGCTTTAACGACACCCTATACAACATAGCATTGTGCTCAGTTAAATTAAAGAAGAACTAGGAGCACTAGCGGGTTGCCTCATACCAACTGGGGATAGTGATTATCTACTCTGAGATAAGCCGAGACACACAGAAGGAACTAATGTGCAATCATGGTGCTAGGCTGCTAATGTCAAGTAGGAGACATGAGGATAACTCATTGCCAAGTAGTAGACATCCTGAACTCAATATGAAATAAGATATTGATCACAAATGTGTAAGAAGCACAACACTTATGTAAGGTTTAAACATGATTTTAATCTTAATGCATGATATATACAATTAGGATCTGCAGTGTCTCTTTAAAGGTATATGGAAGTTTCTTGATTTATGATAGAGAATTAGTAGTGTATGAAACATTTTTGCATTAAAAATCCCCAAATAAACATCAATAAACTTACTCTAAAACTTTCTTCAATTTTCAGATAGTTGATTTTGAGAAGGAATGCCCCTGAAATCCAAGCTAAATTAGCATACATTTCATAAGTATGTGTGGCCAATCAGAGGCAGGTACCACAATGTTTCTGTTTCCTTCTCACTGGCTGAGACAAAGCTGCTCGGCAGGCAGCCGTGATACTGACAGCTGATTGGCTAGGACACAACTTCACACAGCTCATTGACTAGGATGCTCTGCCTACATAGGTGCCTTTGGGGGGGGAGCCGTAACTACCCATTGAGAAACAGCCAATAGAAAATGAGACGTCATTCCGGCAGGATAAAATGGAGGTTACATGTCAATCAATTAGCATTTAGAGGTTCGATATGCGATCAGACTCGCAAACCTTCAAAATACAAAATAATAAAAATGAATGCCAATAAGGTTCTAGTCAATATGGGTGGCCTGATATGTATTAACTCATTGATTCCCGAGATGGATATAACCCTGAAATTACACATTAAAATAAATAATTTTTGATTTCTGATTTGCGAGCTTGAGACTGTTGTGCAATTCATTCTATTGTCTTTGATCGCTTACTCCGTCATTTACAGTGCAGTATTGGTTTTTTATTGCATTTCCAGTGCTGCAGACATGTCTTTAACCCCTTTTATGGGTCCTATCTGGTACAAGTAGAATTTTTTTCTACATTTGCCGTTTACGGATGTGAAATCATTTGCGGGCTTGCGTAATTGTAGCAATTGAATAGCGATATGTGTTCTTAGTGATTGCAATTCTTGCTGACGTGAGAGATCAAAGACTTTGATGGGCTGTAAGTTACGGTTGTAACAACCGCAGGGATTTTCATCCCATAACCCGTAGACCGTTTGTGGCTCGCAAAAAGACACCAATTGAATAGCAAATTACGTTTACAGGCTCCAGTAACTTTCAATTGCTCAATTGAATGAAGCTCAGGATATCCCACAAACTGCCATATACCTTTAAAGTAAGTATGCAGTTACAGACACAAAGTGATATTAATAACACTCTTGAGATGTTAAAGAGATTCAACCACCAACAGGGCATAGTCTGCTGAGGGTCCTGAGCAGACAAATAAAGGAGTTCTCACCTGAGTTATATGTGCAGGTTTCCCTTTTGCTACCTAAAATAGATAATAAATATTTTTTAAATATATAGTACCCATAAGTGTAATATACCATTAAATTAGTAACAATGCTATAGTTTAACGAGTTCTATTACTCAGTTAAAGTCTACATTTATCACTATTAAATACAACAGTATTATTTTTGAAATAGAGAAAGATAGGTTGGCAGGATTGTACTTATGTATCTTGTAAAATTCAGGAAGAAGCATAGGCGTATCAAGACCTAGCCCAGGCCTAGAGGGGAGCTATTTGGAGAGTGCAATTTCTTCCACTGGCCTGTGTGCCACTCTACGGGCTGTAAGGAGAAGGTGGGCACTGAACTTCACATCTGTCTTGGAGCTGCATAGCAAGGGACATTGTGGAGGCAGGTACGTTTCTGAACCTTCTACTTCATCTCTCTATATCTCTCCTTGCCCTTCTTATCTGTATCTGTCTCCCTGATCTGTATTTATTTTATAAGTCTCTCCTCCTCTTTTTCTGATCAGTGTCTCTGTATTTTCTTGATCCATCTGTCACTCCTTGAACTGTCTTTCTCTATCCCGGATCTCCGTTTCTCTCTCTCTGATTATTTCTCTCTTCCTGAGCTGTTTCTGATCTGTCCCTGGTGTCTCTTTACTCTCATCTTGTTTTTTTCCTTCATGTCCTTCTTCATTTTCCTCTCCTCAGTTTCATCTTCTCCTTATTTTAACTCCTCTGTCTTTCCTGCTCTCCCCTCTTTCTGCCTTCCCATCTTCCTGCTTACCTCCACAACCTCTCTCCTTCCCCTCCGTTCTTCACTTCTCCTTTTCATTTTCTACTCTACCTGCCTTGCCACTCACCGAACCTGCCATCCATTCTTGCTCCCTACCCTTTCTTTTTTCCCTTCCCTTATTCAATTTTTAATTCCATCCTTCATTCCTTGTTGCATCAATCCAGTCATTCCTATGCTCTCTCCTACCCTTTATGTCTTTTCTCCCCTCTCTCTTGCCATTTTCCCACTCCCTCTTTCATTTTCTAATCTTTCCTCTTCTTCCTACTTTGTGTCTTATCTTCCTTCCTCTTCTTTTGTCATCTCTCTTTCTCCTCCCTCATTCTCCTCTTCCCTCTTATAATCTTCTCACTGTTTTCTTCACTTCATTTCCCTTCTGTCATCCCTCTATTCCAGCTCCTATTCCTCTTTCAACCCTTTCTCCCTCCAACCTTCACATCCTACTCCATTCTCTCTTCCTACTGTCTCTCATATTCCCCTTTCATTCATTAATTTCCTCCGTTCTTTACACTCTATCTTGATGCCACACCCTCTTCCCTTCTTCTTAAATATCAGACAGATAATGCTGAAGGCTAGAACACCATGTTATCAAAAAATATTAATTACATATATCAAGTGCACCTGATGTATAAGATCCTTTTGTTCCCTCCACGCACAAACCTTGAGTTGAATTCCCACAATGCGATTTCCCTTCAGAATTTTTTTTTTCTTTTCCTCTCTTTTTTTCCTTATTTTATTATTATTATTATTATTATTATTATTATTATTATTATTTATATTTTTTTGTGTGTCTTTGGATATACTACCATTTAATGAACCTATAACCTCTTGGAGGATAGACATTTTAGAATTATTATGAGGAATATTTATAAGAGGGTGTGATAAAAATGATGTATTAAATGAAAATGGGATGATATCTGTTTTGTAAAATGTTGATAAAACGTAAATAAAAGACTATAAAAAAAAAGTGCCCCTGATTATTTAGAGTTACCTGACCAAACCTCAGATGTGTTTACGTTTCGACTGTTAAGTACTTACCACCCAGGTATGCACAGTTGTAATAACTGCATCTATTGTTTATACTCTTCAAAACAAATATATTCCCCTCCTTAGTATAATTGTATATATAGAACATTTCATCCATGGGTATCAGGACCTCCTTCTGCTCTGGAAAGTAAGAAAAGTTCTGTATATTAGCTCCAAAGCAGGTGGTAATCGTGAAGAAGGAAGCATTGCCAAATGATTCTGCTTGCTTAATGTCTGTCGATGAAGAGGCAAACTGACCTAACCTGATGTTCAGCTCTGGACCAATAGGAGGCTCAAACACAATTTTGCTAGCCCCCCTGTAAGTGTTCCAAGGATTACCATTGCAACTTGCTCTTAGCAATGTCAGTGCTCTGGTAAGATAATAATGTAATGAATGGTACTTAAACTTCTCTGGAGATGCGCCATAATCTCTGATACCTCTGTTTAGGTTTTTATACACAAGACTAGACATATTAGTGTAGGTTAATATTGCAGTCCCGTGCTCATCCAAAAAGTATTTCGGGAGGGACTTGAACACAGATTTTTTTACTGCCCACGTTTGGAGAGCACTGTCCCACGTACTTCTGTATTCTGTATTTTGATTTCTTTCCTTTTGTAATAGCTCTGGCAATAGCGCGTCCATTTCCTCAACACACCCTACATACTGGTCATCAAAGGAATTTTGATACATGTTTAATTGTACTTGCTGGCTGTCTACCTGAAAATAAAGAAGATAGACATAATATATATGTATGTATGTATGTAAGTAAGTAAGTATGTATGTATGTATATATATATATATATATATATATATATATATATATATATATATATATATATATATGTATATTTATTGTGACCGTTTGGCCCTTAGATGATATGACAAGCAAGTGGAGTATGGAGTTCTTGACAGGAGTGACGGAGTTAAAACTTCTGAAGAACTCCTAATTAGTGCAACTTCCCTTTAAAAGCCTGGAAAACAGACATGGAAGGGCTGTGTGGCCGGCTAGGCTCTGTGCAGGCTGTGTGCTGCTGCCAGGAAGCAAGCCTGTAAGTGTTACCTGATTTACTGTGGATGGGAGTACAGCACGAAGTGTGAGCTGTTTGCAGTCGCAGGACGTTGTGAGCTGGAAGAGTGAATACAGCCTCAGGATGCCAAGTAAGTGAAGGGATTAGTGAGGATCCCCAGGCCGAGTTGCCTTAAAGGCATAGGCGTGTGTAAAGCTGACAGAGGCCTCTCAGTGAAGGTGCCCAGACGTATTATGCCCCAGGGAAGAGGCTGAGTGTGAAGAGAGAAGTGTGAAGGGATTAGTGAGAATCCCCAGGCAGAGTTGCCTTAAAGGCTTAGCGTGTGTGTAGCTGACAGAGGCCTCAGAAGGAATGTACCAATACTTATTATGCCCCAGGCTGAGTTTTGAAGAGTAAAGTGACTACAAGTTGGTGTTGTTATATATTGAAGGGTACCTGGGGTGAAGCATACGGGAGAGACAGGCGGGCCCTATGCTTCATCCGCGTCGGTGTAAGGAGTACCGTGGAAGAGACTTCCAGATGTACTAGAAATTATGTGGAACCTGGCCACAAGGTGGCAGTATTAGCAAGAAGAGATGGTGTGTATCCTGGCCACAAGGTGGCAAAATAAGTAAGAAGAGATTGTTTATCCTGGCCACAAGGTGGCAGTATAAGTGAGAAGAGATCGTGTGTATCCTGGCCCCACGGTGGCAACCTAAGAATAGAATATTTGTATCCAGGCCACAAGGTGGCAATACAACCTACATAAGAGACTGACTGTATCCCGGCCACTAGGTGGCGCTATTTCCTTGAAGCTACTCCTTCTGGAAGACACAGCGTTGTAGTGTTTTCCCCCCTGTCGCAGATAAGCTGCACAGGAGTAGTCAGGGTGTTCCTGAGTTATAGTCAGCTTGTTTAAGTAGGTGTCTTTTTTTCTATTATTTTTTAAGCAGAGTTACTGCTCAGTTTTTACTTTCATGTTTGCAAATAAACCAATTTGCTGCATTTCAAGCCAGTATCCGACCCTTTTTCAAGAAACCACCGCTATACGTGGCCATCCTGGTCACAGTATGTATATGTATATATATATATATATATATATATATATATATATATATATATATATATATATATATGTGTGTGTGTGTGCATATATACATTTTATTTCATTATATAGTGATTCTACGAATAAATATCACAGTGAGATACTTTTTGTTGATAAGATCATGTATCTTCAATACTCTCTCATTCTGAGTGATTCTATACTAGCTATCTAGCACAAATAAATCTGTCAGTGGCGTAATAATAAAATACAATAATATTCTTATAGAATTCACCATATTATACTGTGCCCAAACAGAACAATGACATTGTTTATGAGATCCATTTAAGATAATGCTGTCTGTGTGTAGGTTTCCAAGCTTGTGCATAATCCGTCCTATGCTATTTTTTACAGGAGGCATATGTTAAAAGGAGCCATGTATAATGTTTAAAGAGTGAAAATGCATGAAAGACTCATTTGCATGTCCCTGCATGTTTCCCAGAGTGCAGTTCAATAACTGTCTTGGCATTCTGAGCAGGAAATTATTTTTTAACTGATACTTTGATGTCCAAATGTGAACACAAATGAACTATTTATTTACTATATTATAGGACAAAAACGAAAATAAGAATGTTGCATTTTTTTGGAAACAATACTCAAATACCCAAAAGATATTTAAAATGAACAAACAAAAAAAATAAATATAATAAATATTATAATTACCTGGGCATGTAGGAGCAAAGCAAAAAGGGAAATACTGGAAAATAAGATGAGTTCCATTGTAGAATGTGATATAACAGTTCACTCTGGTACTAATCTGTATGGCACATAAGCAAGCTTTGATACGGAAACCAGGGCACTTTTGAAGTTACTTTTGCTCTGACATGAACAGTTGTTAATATCATATGATAGGTTTTTGAGCAATCTATATTTAGAGCAAGAGGTCGACTAGAAAATGTTCCTCTGTAACTGAACACCATACCACCAAAGCCTCGACATCCCGCAACAGATGTTTTATAAGATTATAGTTTATTTCGAAGACCGTGGCAAGTATTAATAGTTTCATAATTATCAGGCTTTTCTTTGGAATATGATGACACTTGTCCAGTTTGGAACATACCCACACAAAAGTTATGGCTACCTATTTATAGTGCATTTGATATGTTAACCAATAATAATGGACCAACCATTTTCAATAAATTATGATGCAATAACTTTCAAGAATCTGTCCAAACTGGGGTGCAACAACACTTCAAAATGAATCAGGAACCAAAGAATGAAACATGGATTCTCAGGATACTAATATGATAATGAAACACCAGGTGCTTGTGGGTTGTGATATTCCTATAACCTTTGAATTAATAGCATATCCTCAGTGTTATGAAAGATGCAAAATGTGATGGTTGTGCACAAACGCAAATATTTTATATATCTTAATAAGAAATTATCTATATTTTTCAGGCATTCTGTGGTTAAATATTGCCGTATGGTCTTTTGAATACTGTGATAATTTCCCAGTCTCCTCTGGGTTTATGGCCATGTTTCAGGCACTTTGTTGGAGGACACAATACAAGCGGCTGAAATTCTATTTTTAAGTTTTTTACAAAAATTTAAGTCAGTGATACAAAACTAACAAACCAAAACAACTCATAAAAATAATAGACCTGGAATCCACTGAAGCACGACCTTAACTGATATAGAGCGTCCTCAATAAACAGCTCTCATCCTGCTAAATCTGGGTGGAGCAAAACAGTCCAATAGTTTGTAAAATCACTGCCTGTATTCTTCAGAATTCCAGTTCTCCACTCTGCTCCAAACAATCACAAAATGCACACTGCTGTCTCACTATGTGTGTCTTTCTCCAGCAAACTGCAGACACTCAGTCTATAAGCAGCCCACCCCATACTCTAGAAGCAGTGTTAAATCAGGGCTGCCCAGGTGCAGTTAATTACTTGAGAAGGAAAGTTAACCCCTGCAGTCCTGGGAAAGGAAACCTTTTTAGAGTCTGTGGCTCACATAAACCCCTTGGATAACTCTGTCACAATACCAACATTTGTTAATAAGGAAAAAATATTTTAGATATTTAAAAAAATAAACACAACCATTGCCATTTTATATGTAGTTATTATTTACTGAGGGTTTCCATTTCTTTTCTGAGCTGATTCTGTCTCTCACTTTCACCGGAAGGATGGGTCTTTGTAAGTGAATAAACTTTCCATGAGACTTAATAAATATACTGTCAGTTTTAGATGTCACATTCTAACTGTGGCATACAAAAATAAATAATAATAATAATAATAATAAATAAGGATATTCACAATTGACTGTTATTAACAAAATATAAATTAATATCAATTAATTGACCTTAAATGTAATTTTATGCAAAAAATTATTTGTCAAGATGCCTCTTGGCCATCTTTCTTAATTACCATCAGTGGGAGGAGGTTAGCAGGAAGAGCGTGCCAAGTTAGCTAAATCCTCGGAATTTTAACAATGTTGATCTTCCAGTCAATCAGCAGCTGTATGAACATGTATTCATATTTTTTTATTAAAAACTTTATTTAGCTTTACAGTTATAAATGTTTGCAGCACATCATAGACATTATGGTATGAATATAGAGAGACTTTAAAATGTATTTCTAGCAATATATATTTATTTAACACATGATCCAATTATTCAGTTCAGTAAATGTTATCTGTGTAATACTCACCTCAATATCATATGATGCTTCTATCCACATCCCCACATGTTCCTCTACGCCATTTTGACAATTTGAACTTTATGCTACAGTGGCCCTTTAAAGGCAAGTTTCTCCTGAAATGATATTCTCCTAGAGAATACTAACAGGGGCGGAGCTACTGCCTCCACCCCTGCAACTGCGTCCCTATATATAATTGAAGAGTGAAGCAGCCGTGAAAGTCCAGCAAGCTAGTAATCTAGTAATTATTAATATATATATACTAGCAACTTGCCCATCAAAAATGACGGGGCAATAAATAAGTGTTGAAATGCTGTTTGTCACACAATGTGAGTGTACTGTGTGCCTCAACTATATAGACCCCAGCGAGGCGAGCCGTTAAACCGATCGTACGACTTTGCCATCTGCTGGCGAGGCGAGCCTTTAAACTGTAGCACTTAGAAAAAAAATAAGAGGTGAAAAAAATTACGAGATAAGCGGCGGAACAAAAACAGTAAAAAAAACACTAAATACACACTAAAAAATAAAACAAAGGTCACTTACAGCATGGGGAACCAGGCAGGACATCTGGAAGTGAGTTGGAACTGCAATTTAGATCGATTTAGCCGAGTTACAAAGATCGAAAATCGGCTAAGCGAGAAAAAAATAGCCGCCGAAAAAAATGAAAACGAGGCTATACTACTACGAACTGCGTAAAACAGCCACAGACGTATGTGTTCGAAAAACAACTAAATAAAGGATGCGGATTAACCGCACAATGAGTAAAAAGACAGTAGCGAGTATATTTTACGAAACTATATTACCGATTTACACATTAACACAGATTTTCCGCCTTTGTCTCGCGCCACATAGGATTTCCTGCCGAAAACAACGCATTTGTCTCGCGCACAAAGCCTATATATAGGGCACATTTCACACATGACTTACACTTTCTCCTCAGGTGATGACAGTCTGACTGGATGTTTTCTGATGCCGGGAAATCGCAAGAGATTGTTTGCTCTTCAGTATACTGCTTCAAGAAGATTACATTAAAAAAGGTAAATATATTATTTATAATTATTAATTAATAAATTGGTACTTAATTAATGAATAAGAAATAAGAAATGTAATTAATAGAAAAATAATATTGTGCTTATTATTTATAATTATTAATTAATAAATTGGTACTTAATTAATAAATAAGAAATAAGAAATGTAATTAATAGAAAAATAATATTGTGCTTACCTGTGTGAAACAATTGTTAATAACATTCATAATGTACATTAATTAATTAATTATTAATATCAAAATTAATTAACGATTAAGAATGTCAATAAAAAAACAACATATTTATTAATTAATTATTAATGTACATTAATTTAACAATTATTTTGTTATATGTTGTGATTACCTGTGTGAAACAATTGTTAATAACATTCATAATGTACATTAATTAATTAGGAACACATTGATTAATTAATTATTAATGTACATTAATTTAAGAATTATTTTGTGATATATTGTGATTACCTGTGGGAAAGAATTGTAAATAACATTCATAATGTATCATTACTAATCATTAATATTAAAAAAGGTTAAAGTTTAAGAATGTGCATAAAAAAAGGAACACGTTGATTAATTAATTATTAATGTATGTACATTATTTAAATAATTCAGTTCTTATATATTTTGTATAAAATAAAGCAAATAAATAATTTTAAGCCTATATACTTATGCTTACATGTTGTTAGATTTAGTCACACATTAGTTTAATATTAATGAACATTAATTGATTCTTAGTTCATTAGTAATGTACATTATTTTAAGAATTCAGTTGTAACATACTCATTTTAAAATACCACAAAAAAATAAAAATAAAGGGAACATGCTTATGTGTTGATGTTATATTTAGTCAGACATTAATTTAAGATGAATACAGATTCATTGATTCTTATTTAAAGACGAACAGTAATATTGAGTGTATGTTTATAATCTATGCTTTCATTTGTGTGTTCATGCTGATTTATTGATATATTTATTTCATGTTTTTAATATATGCAAAAATAGGTATGTTAAGCCTCATTGATTAATACAGATGAAGTAATATATTATACATTAATTTTACTATTTAGTATAATTGCAGTGAACTCTACGTGAATGTCCAGAGATAGTGACGTTTGCACACATTGAACATCATAAGGATAATTTGGACAGGTACAGAATTTTAATTATATTACTACGGCAAAATATAAAAAAATATGAGGTTTTTAATGTAGCCAAATATATGTCTGTTGATGTTCATTTAATGATATTGATGAAGCAAAAGTTTAAAAATATGATCTATTTGATTTTACAGTTTATTCGGATCTGAAAGGGTATAAACAGACAGTGTGTCGTTTGCAGCCTTTGAACAACATCAACATCATCCTCACAGGTATAACATTTTATTTTGTAGTGACACATAGAAAAAGGCTATGTATTATATATTTGGTGAAAATTTAAATTTATTTAAAATTGGATAGTACTTATTGAGTCATTAATTTATGATATTTAGTCAAAACTTTAAAAAAGTTGAAAAGACAATACTAATTAATAATAATATTTAAAGAAAATAAGAAGCTTACAACACTTGCAAAAAAAAAAGGATGGTATGCTGTGAATTCAATCAAGAAGGAATGTCATTGAAGGATTAATAATATAAAGATAGATATGTGCAGCTATTTCCGATTTCATATATGTCAATAAAATACTTTGAAAAATGGTTTCATTTCTTTCAGACTAAAGTGCAACAATTGAAAATGTTTTATTAGTTTATTCATCTACTTTAATCTAAAAGTACAAAAAGGAAAAAAAATGTATACAAAACAAAGAACAAACAATAATTACATCTCTATTTAAAATTACAGATTAAAATGGCGGACAATGGAGAAGACAAAATTGAACGCAAAAGAAGATTGGCAAGGGAAAGGAAGCAAAGGTGGAGAGATGCTCAGAAACCGGAAACTTCACAACGCTTGCGAGAAGAAGATCGACAGAGACTTTTAAATAAAAGAAAGATGAGTAAGAAAGCTGCAAGTGAGTGTGTTGGGGCTTCCAAGAAACGTAAAAGTAAACAAAAACATCTCTGTGAACCATTGTCCAATGATTCTAATTTGCAGAATGATTTAAATGTAGACACACAAGAAAAAAAATTACATATAGAATGTGGGTCTGATATTTATGTTGAAGAAATGCATGATAATGTGTTTACTACTGCAGTACAAGTAGATACTAATTATTGTGGGTTACTTAATGTGGTTTGTCAGTTTTGTGGGGCCTATCATTTTATAAAGGAAAGACCTACTGACGGAAATTTCATTAGTTGCTGTCAGAAAGGAAAGGTGAAACTTCCACTAAGACACCCATTTCCATATTATTTAGAATGCATTATGAGTGATCCAACATTTCCAAATTATAATAATTTCAAACAAAACATAAGGTCTTATAACAGTGCAATTTCATTTGCTTCAATGGGTGCAACATTAGCAGAAAATGTACCAGGACATGGTCCTTATTGTTTCAGAGTTCAAGGTCAAATATACCACAGAACTTCACATTTACACTCACAAGAAGGACAGCAAAGGAAATTTGCACAGTTATATGTCTTAGATACGATGGAAGCTGTGGAACAAAGAATGACACTTCCAGAAAATAGACAGTGTTTGCGCATAGTCTTTGAACAGCTGGAAAAAATTATGCAAAAAAACCCATATAGTCAAACATACAAACAATTAGCACAGCTTGAAAAAGAACAACAGGAACATGCTGAAAGACATCAATTGCCTACACCAAGAGTCAATATGGTGTTAAAAAGAGATCGCAACACTGATCAAAGAAGATATAATTTACCTACTGTAAATGAGGGTGCCATGGTGTTTAAAAATGAAGATGGTGAACCACCTTTTCAGCGGGATATTAGAATATATCCACGCAATGAAGAACAACCATTTATCAACATCAATATATTAAGCTGTAATTTAGATCCAATGACATATCCCATTTTCTTTCCAAATGGGGAACCAGGATGGGAACCAAAATTACAATTGGAAACTTATCCCAATACTAAACTTCATATTAGATCTAATATTTCCATGCTGGAATATAAAGTGGCACAAACTATGCTATCCGTGATTGTTTTAATCCAATTTTACGTGGAGGCAAACTCACTCAACAATGGATTATTGATTCATATTTACAAGTTGAAGCCAATAATCTAAATGTTATTAAATATCAACAAAATAAATTACGAGTAAAACAGTATTGTGGATTAATGGATTATGTGGCAGATTTACAGAGACATTCCAGCTGGAAGAGCAATTATTTTGCCATCCTCTTTCCAAGGATCTCCTCCACCTGATGCTTTAACTTTGTGGGAAAAATTTAAATTAAACATGTCAGAAGATTTCTTAAAACGTTACAGAGAACCAATAGCTCTGTTAAAAACATTGATGGAAATCCAAGAAATATTGTTGGCTCACGGATTAAATTGTGCAAGTTTTAATTTACCAGATCCAGGACTTATAGATGACATCAATTTTGATGATTATGACACTGAGCTTCAAAAACAAAAAAAACAAGAAAAACTGGCAACTTTAAATATTTTACAGTTAGAAGCATTTCATGCCATCACAAATGCTACAGATGATGAAATGGTCAAAGACCGGTATTTCTATCTAGACGGACCAGGTGGATCCGGAAAAACTTATCTGTACAATTGTTTGATGAGTTATATTCGATCATAGAAGAGGCAACAATTATGTCATGTCATGCACTGCAATGTATTGACAGATTCTTTAAAAGAAGTGATGGATAATAAGTTGCCATTTGGTGGAAAGGTGATGCTGTTAGGAGGCGATTTTAGGCAAACATTACCTGTTGTGCCACA
Source organism: Discoglossus pictus (assembly GCA_027410445.1). Classification (NCBI taxonomy): domain Eukaryota; kingdom Metazoa; phylum Chordata; class Amphibia; order Anura; family Alytidae; genus Discoglossus; species Discoglossus pictus. The sequence goes on from CM050164.1 coordinate 475,565,869, forward strand.
CGGAAATAGAACAGAGATCATTGAAACATGTATCAAGACCAGTAAACTGTGGCAAATATTTACACATCTCAAATTAGAATTAAATATGAGATCTGAAGGCCAAAATGAATTCAATGACTGGCTCATTAAAATCGGAGATGGAAAACATCCAGAAATACAGCATTTACCAAATGATACCATTGAAATTCCATCAGAAATGGTTTGCAATGAATCACTCATATCAGCCATATTTCTAAACACTCTTAATAATGAGGATTACACAGACATTGCAAACAAAGTGATATTAACATCAAACAATATCGATGCCTTGAATGTAAATAACGAAATTTTAAAATACATCAATGCACCACAAAATAATTATTACAGTGCAGATTCTATTCTGTCAGATGATAAAGACAGTGAATTGAATTTTAGTATCGAATTTATTAATTCGTTAACACCATCTGGAATGCCCCCACATATTTTACAATTGAAAAAAGGCGCAATTGTTATGTTATTGCGAAATATGAATCCAGAAAAAAGAACTTTGTAATGGGACCCGATTAATTGTGCATCAGTTAAAAGATCATTTTATACATGCAGAAATTATAACTGGTACCCATAAAGGTGAACAAGTTTTTATACCAAGAATTGATTTAGCTCCAAGTGAGAGTGGTTTGCTCTTTGTCCTTCAACGGAGACAATTTCCAGTTATCATGGCATTTGTTATGACCATCAATAAATCCCAAGGACAAACTTTTAAGTCAGTTGGGATTTTTTTAAAGGAACCAGTTTTTGCACATGGACAACTCTATGTGGCTTTTTCAAGGTGCACTAATCCAAAATAAATTAAAGTGCATGTTGAAGAAAACGAAACTCAAGGTCATTTATTGGACAATGGATGTGTTTACACCAAAAACATTGTCTACTATGAGGTGTTGGAAAGATAGAGGACAATGGTTTCATTTTAATGCCAACATTTTATTGGACTCAATATGATTGCACAAATACAACATTTCATGTAAAACATCCAAAGAATGGACAAAAAAACATAGAGAACAGTGGTTTGACTTCCAGTACAAAATTAAAGTACTCTGGGACTCTTTAAATACGGGAACACTATTTCACTTATGAAAATCTATGTGATATTTGCAGAATGGACAAACTGAAAAAAACAACAAGAAAAAACACAACAAAAACAGTAAAATATCCTTAAACAGATTTGAATGGGTTCAAAGTTCTATATTTACATGATTGGCCCCACAAAACAATTAACTGACTTTTTCAGGTTTACAAGAGTTAAATGTTATTGTTTGATGCTAAAATTTCACATGTTAAATATGTGTTTTTGGAATTTTGAAAAAAGTTTGCTAAATATATATGTGGTATAGTCAAATATGTATTGTTAGTATAAAGTTTAAGTATTTTAAGAATAATTGGAAATGTATTATTTAAAGACAAAGTATTGATTCACGGAGAAATCCGATCGGCAGTTAATGGGGTCAGGAAGGAATTAATTTTTTTCCTTCTTTGATACAATTGGACAAGTTTCAATAGGGGTTTTTATTGTTTGCCTTCCTCTGGATTCAATGCTAATTTAGTTTAACAAGAGTTCAACAAATATGTTACAAATGATAAAAAGCATGTTATTGTTAAAACTATTTACTTACTCGAAGTTAATATAGTCTGCAGTTACTCAGTGATAAATATGTATTGAAAAGTGTTAGTGTTGTTAACAAAATGGTGAACAAATGTTTCATATACAAGTTGCATGTTACAAAGTTTAATGTTTGTGAAATATTAGTTGAAAGTTAAAAAAATTAATGTGTTTTTATTTTTAGAAAAAAAAAAAGGGACAAATGTAGGTGACTCATTTTGTGTTGCAAACAAATTTCACAACATTTAATTGTTATTGACCGTCTTTTTTTGACGGGCAAGTCGCTAGTACTATATAATATACAATAAATCCTAACTATCTAAAATACATGTCCCTATCTAATATATAATAAATACTATCTATCTAAAATACATACCCCTAACATACAATAAATACTATTTAATATACAATAAATCCTAACTATCTAAAATACATACCGCTATCTAACATACAATAAATGCTATCTATATACAGAAACCCTAATTCTAACCTAAAATAAAATAATTAAGACCACTTACCTTTGCAGATGTCCCTTCAGATCACCAACTTAGGCGGTAAAAAAATTGTACAACACATTTACATACAATAAATAAACATTCTAAATATTCTACTCACCTTTACTATTATATAGTATTTCTTGTATGTTAGATAGGGGTGCTCAGCTGAGAAGAAACTATCCTAAGAAGATTAGTTCTGTGGGCCTAGTGACCCATTCAGAGCTAAGCCTCTTTTAGCTCACTTGAGCCTCTCATCTAACCCCTACTGAAGAGCCCAACTAAGACCAACATGTACCCGTTTCTCCTGTTCAGGGTAGAATTGCCCGGTATTTCGGGGCTGTATTACTGATATACTATGGGATATTTCTCCCTGTGAAGGGCACAAGTGAGCTAGTATAGTGTTGCTCTCTGGGTAGGTTACTATGCCTTTAGAACAAGCCGTCATCATTATTGTTTGTTCTCAGAAGCACCTGTTCTTATTTTTGCATATATACAGTTTATCAGATAGTTGGCCAACGCAGAAGAACATCAATGGGCAAGAGAGTTAAAGGTCATTGTGAGAGAGAAAAATGATTGCGTACTGTAAGAGAGGGACTTGGGTCTGCGTATTGTTCAGTTATGGTTTTGGGTCATAAATGCATAAAACACCAGGGAAGGGAAAATTAAAAAAACTCACAATACTTTCTAACATTAATGGAGCACAACAAGTGTTCCAAATTTGATATAGTTTAAAACTATAGGTTGTGCCACATGCTGTACCAAGTGCATTCAATTTAATGTAAAGCTACATTGAAACTTAAATATAAGTAAATATACCCTTGCAATTTGTCATTTTTCCGGTCAGTCGTCCTTTCTGATACCCCAACCTAGCTTAACATATTATCTAAAATGCTTCCTAGAAGTTTGAAAGAGCACAAAGTCATATAATTTTTTTACTTTCTGCACAATCACAAACAATCAATTTGAGCATGTGCAATTCCCTAGGGAGTAAATAGCACTAAGTAGACACTAACACAAAGATAAAAAAAACAGCTGAGTAGGTGGATCAGAAAGGGTTATGGACACAAAAATGTCACACTTGGTATGGCAAAAGAAGTTTTCCCAATCATAATCCTCATATGTTTGGGCTTACAAAGGAAAAATAGAACAATCCTACCACAGGTTGACCAGTTTCCAGCTAGGACTTCCATCAAAGGCCCGGCACCAACCTGTCTACTTCCCCGGCCAGGTGCCATGCAGTATGTGGTCCAAGCTATCAGCTACCTCTGGTCAGGATCTGGGCACCGCAGGTAGAGAGATCTAGTGATCAGATGCTTCAGGGAACTGTTGGTTAGGTATAGCGTCTCCCGAGCTGCGCTCCTCCTGGGAAGCAGAACCTTTATTGAGTCAGAGAAAGACGACTTAGGGAAGGCGAGGGGCTCGGGGGGTATCCAATGCCTAAGATCAACTACTTTCTAATCTAACCACAAGACAAAGGATCAAAGGTGTATAATCTCAAACTGATTTTGAAGTCCAGGGAGATGCAATTTGGATAATTTTTGTATAATGTAAAAATAAATGTCAAGGTTTGCACTACATGAAATGTTTATTAATATCAGTTGATGACCATTATATTATTTGTGAAACATCCACTATATCCTGAAATCATAAATTCTTATAAAAATGGTGATCATATAAAAGTCCAGATGTATAATTGTATTCTATAACTTTCCATTACAGAAAAATCCTCAAAAAGGACCGCCAATTCAGGTGAGTTTAATGTTTTTTTCTTGTTTGCTTTTTAATATTGTGTGCTTGTAAACCCAATAATAACAGCAGCCACATTTTTCTCATATATTAAACTTCTTAAACATTACTTTAGTAGAGGGTGGACGATTTCAGGGTTTACTTATTTATGCTCACGTAAATCTTAAGTAAATGATACATTTTACAAAACATGAAACACACAATAACACAACAAGAGGCAGAGAGACACAATACCATAGTGTGGGGCACGGCCATTCCTAGAAAATCTGTATCCCGGGGAGAAAATGAAGATGTGCCCCCCGCTCCTTCCCCTCTCCCTCATGGATAACATTTTATACAACATTGTGCAATCTATAAAATGGACATGTAAGATATTTCTAATCCCCTCCCTCACGTTTGTAATATTAAAACACATTTGTCAGAACACAAGAATGACATATAACAGAGACTAATTCCAGGGTTAGTTAGGCACTTCGGCTGCTCTAGGCCCATCCAAGTATATGTTCTCTATCCTGGTTCTTCGGCCCCTTACTGCTGTCCCTCCTTACCAATGCAAACATATATCACTAAGAAACACAACACTATTTTGGGCTCCTTCACTCAGAGGTTATAAAGCAAATCATTTATACAACCTTAATACGCATCTTACTACAGAATAAACTACTTTGTTTAATTAAAACTTCCAACTGAGAAGCCAATTAAGTATTTTATAATCTAAGCACATGCTGTCTTGTATAATATCTAAGGGTTCAAAAAGGAAAAAAGAACATAGGATTTCCAACTCAGGGTAGTAATGCAAAACTCACACAAGAGCTCCAAGGCAGGTTAACCAAGCCAACTGATTACCGGACAAGATCCACTAAAGATCACCAGGAATCCAGGGATCAAATAGAAGTCAGGACTACTGAACAGGAACCAGGATAGTCAGGTCAAGAATAGAGAGAGAAATCATGGGATTATGCTTATGAAGATATCCGGCATCATGACTCTGGAGATGCAGGCTTATACGGCTTAATGTCCTATTATACCAAACAAGCATAACACCTGATATTTAGCTGTGGCCCCTTTAAATCCAAGAAACAAGCTTGGGTTGTGAGCCGAGAAGGAGGAACACAAAGGGAAGGTAAACAGTGGGGATTGGGCATTACTAGAGAGGGGGTCTCTGGGGGGACTCTGACACTAATAATTAGGAGTAATGAGCTAATTATACATAAACAACATTAAATAAACACAATTTACAAAATGGTAGCCTTCATCTGTCAAAAATCTTTATTTAGGTCAGAACATATTACAACAGTAATGGTTTAGGTCCAAACAAATAAGCCTTCCATCGGTGGGGCCAGTTGGTCCTTTCTGTCATATAATGAGAGCACTAAGGGTTAATATTCATTTTTGCTCTGAGAATATTTTTTATTTAGTTGCAAATTATTGGATTTTTTTACAATATCTTAAAATTATAAAAACACAGAGAAAGATGTAAGAAATATAGCATGGGCCAGGAAAATTTAAGTTGTTATTCAGAGTAGTACAGGCGGTCCCCGGGTCACAGACGGAATAAGCTCCTGAGAATGACTTTGGTCTGATTTGTATGTAACTCAGACCCCTGAATAATAATAATAATAATAATAATAATAATAATAATAATACCCTGTATTGGAATAATAAGTTACAGAAACTATTCTTCTTGTTCTGTTAATTCAAACAAACAGAAGATAAAAACAAACTCATATAAAAATCCTTGGGAGCCGGTTCTTAAGCTCGGGCCGTCTGTATCCCTGTAATTATTTTGTTGCAAATTATAAAAATACATAAAAATGTAACAAAGTATTGAAAGGTATAAGAAGGCAGCAACAGAACAATATTTAACTCAGGTGAAATAGTTCAATAAAAGATAAACGTGAGAAAGATTATACATACAATATGTAAATGACCAAAAGTAGACTGGACCTTGTTAATATTATTCTTTATTTATAACGCACCAATATTTACCATACAACTAATGATTACAATTGTATATCTTAAAACTGTTTGGTATATTTTGTGTGAATAAATGATCTTTGATGAGTATTTATCTCTGATTCCAGCGACACAACTTAAGATTTCCTCAGTGCCCGGAAGCGCGGTATTGTTTGGATTCCTCTACGTAATCTCCATATTGTACTGACGTATACAGACGTCATCTATATATCTTATTGTCCATGTACTCTATATATCATCTATGTATCATTTTATATCATCAATGTGTATTCATATATAACAATAATATTGCACCCTCTGATTATTAATATAAATGGGCCTCCCAATGGGCTGGATTTTACTACAAAACATTATATCGTTGAATGTGAACATTTCATTTCAAACTTGTTGGAACTCAACTGAGCTGATGCGGAGACTGTTTGGAAGCTCGGTGCTCGGCTCATTTTGGGCAACTTTAATTTTGCAAATCTGCCTTAGATGGTCATTCATTCCCAGACAAAAATAATGTATTAAAATATAATTTGTAAGGCTGCTTTAAATGGACCACATTACTTGTTTTTATTAATGTCACCTACTCATAATCTGTTGGAAGAAAGGCTTATAGATCAAGGCATGTTTTAATCATTTTGTTTTAGTATAGGCTTTACACAAGTACAGGATCTTGAGGGCATATTGTCAACCAAGAAATGTGTCTTAATAAAGCAAAAAACAAAGATATCTGTAATACAAATAGCTTTATAATTATTATGGAGGGTGTGTTAATGATCCATTATTTAGGTAATGATATGAAATGGTTGTATGGTAATACATGCACACGGCACCTTGTAAAGGGAGGGAATGTGCAACCCCAATAAAATAAAAACACCATCAGAAGAAATGGCTTCTACGACAACAATGTGAGTCATATCCAGGGCTGGAGGGGGAAAAGCCCCAGCACCTCAGGCAGATAGGATTAATTATTCAAATTATTTTTATTACAAGTGGCTTTAAGAACATACATTTCTTTATTTATGTGTTTCCCTATGTAGATGTGTTGTCATTTATTACTGACTAGAATATTGCCCGTCAAAAAATTACGGCAATGAAATTGTAAGTGAGCTAATGCTGTTTGGTGTATGATAATAAAATAAATAATACATTAATAAATTAATATACTTTACATATTGTGAAGTAATATATGCAGGAAGCATTGTGTTGAAGAGCTGGCAATCTGTTTTGATGTTGCTGCAGCATTAGTGGTGTGGAGCTGCTGTGTAAGCGTCATGAATGTGTGTAGTGTAATAGTGTGCGTGCGCGAGACCAAACGTTAGCGTAGCTGTGTACTTCCGCATTGTATAAGTTATTGTTCTAAAATGGCGGCTAATGTGTGGTATGCGGCCGTGGCTGATTTAGCGTCCTGCGTTTCGGATGTCGTCCGACTTTTTAGGAATATCCGTAGCAGTTTGGTGGTGTTTTGCATGTTTAGGGTACTTTTGCCTTGTTTTCGTTTTGTTCGGCGGCCATTTTTTTCTCTCGCTTAGGTGATTTTCGGGTGTCTAAATTCCGAAATTTGTGTATTTATTGTGTTTGTAATGTTTTTGGGGTCGCACGGGTTGCGTCCTTGTTTTCGAATCTCGTATGTCTTTTTTGGGAAATCCGTAGGTGTTTGGTGGTGATTTGCGTCTTTAGACTGCTGTAGCCTCGTTTTCATTTTTTTCGGCGGCCATTTTTTCTCTTGCTTAGAGGATTTTTTAGTGTCTAAACTCTTTTATTTTGAGTTAAATTGAGGTGTAACTTGAGTTTTCGAGGTCCTGGGTGCCCCCCTTGCTGTAGGTAAGCTTTGTATGTATTTGTTGTGCGTATTTATTGTGTTTCTCATGTTTTGTGTGCGCGGGTTTCGGACAATTTTTGCAAGGTTGTAATGGGTCGTAACAAGTCTCGTATTTTCCTTTCGTAACTACGGAAATTTTGCGAGGTCCGCAGTTGCTGGCAAGAAGCGCCTTCACCACGCTTCGCAAGTGCCGGGAGCTCGCTACGCGAGCCCGCAAGCGCTAGCAACAGCTCTCATGCTCAAAACTTTATATGTGATGTTTATTCTTCCTTGTCTTTACTTTAATGTTTATGCATACAGGCTGATATCTATCTATCTATCTATCTGTCTATCTATCTACGTATCTATCTATCTGTCTATCTGTCTATCTATCTATCTATCTATCTGTCTATTTGTCTGTCTGTCTACGTAGCTATCTATCTATCTATCTATCTATCTGTCTATCTGTCTATCTGTCTATCTGTCTATCTGTCTGTCTATCTATCTACGTATCTATCTATCTATCTATCTGTCTATCTGTCTATCTATCTATCTGTCTATCTGTCTATCTATCTATCTGTCTATCTGTCTATCTGTCTGTCTGTCTGTCTGTCTGTCTGTCTGTCTACGTATCTATCTATCTATCTATCTATCTGTCTATCTATCTGTTTGTCTGTCTATCTATCTATCTATCTATCACTCACTGTACTAATTCACCTTCAATGAACATCCATCTCTCTTCTGAGTAGGCTCTCTGTGTTTGTGCCTGGCCAGATAAGATAAAATCATATAGCGAGGAATCACAGGAGTATGTGGATGTCCATAGCTGTGCCATTACTGATCCTGCTTTATATACCCATGACACCTCCAGCCTGGCCTTATGCATGATGTAGTGACAATATGTAACCGTAGTGCGCTCAGATCAGTATATGACTATTTGCAATAGCACCAGTTCTTCCCCTATTACATTGCGCCTGAATCCCGCCTCCTCTCCTCATTTCCCAGGACCACAGAGGTTATTCTCGCATGCTGTCACATAGGAGTCCCAGCACCCTCTGCTCCAAAGCACTTCCCCTTGCGGCTGAGCAGCACGACTAATTGCTTGAACACAATCACACAGCTCATCATGCTCAATTCCTATTGGTTGTACAAGTCTTTTCTATACGTGTCCTGGTGAAATATATAAAATAATAACATACTGTATAGCATCAATATCACATGTTACAAACTGCCTGAGCCTTACCCGCATCATAAATGTGAGCTTGAATTAATTTGTGTCTGCAGTACCATCTAGTGGCCACATCAATAAACAGCAACTCTTTCATTTTTATTCTTAGCTTTACTAGAGTAGCTGACAAGGAATGATATTTGAAGAAAGAGGACAGAGGTAATTACATTTTTCCTTTTTTCTTCCCTCTCCTCTTTTTTTTCTTTTTTCCTTTATTCTCTCTCTTTTTTTTTTGCTTTTTTTTATTTAATTGTGTTCCTGGATTTCCAATCAATTGTCACTAGTAGCAGGAAAAAGTAGAATTGAATGAGAGCCGCAGTTTATAAACGTGGCCACTAGATGGTGCAGTAGCCACAAATTAATTGAAGCTGCGCCTTATAATTTATGATGCAGATTAAGCGCAGGCAGTTTGCAAAATGTTATAAAAAGACAAAAAAGGCCCAAAAAGGGAAATTGTTAAAATAAAATGGAGGGGAAAAAAAAGCCTAAACAAAAAAAAGAGCTTTCATGTCTAGTAAGAGAAGTGCAGGGAAGACAGGGTCATAACAGGACCCTCCATTTCCTTCAGCTGTTAATATTGTATTTTCCCCGATCTCTTCCCCTGTACAGCGCTACGGAATATGTTGGCGCGTTACAAATAGAAGTTATTAATAGTAGTAAAATAAAAGATAAGTGAATGTGAAAATGTTACTAAAATGTCACAAGGATTGAAAATAAAATGCAGGTAATTCAGAGAAGGGACGAGGGTCGGACTTGTCCTAATGTGCGCACGATTCTGACATTGCCTCCATCAGCTGCGACTACCTTAATGAAAGATTCATTTTGAAGGTCTTAAAGGTAAATTAAAGGTTTCTAGATTTCACTAGGAATTACTTATCATCATAAGAAAGATCAAGGCTTCGAACATATCAAGATGCACAAAATACACAGATTAATACTTTGATTTAATTACAATTAGTTTTGTTATTTTACATCAATATCATTCATTTTACACCTTTAAATAATATAATATTAAATGACTTTCATCAATTTAGAGTTGGAGCTGGAACTTAACCCATTCACTTCCCATTGACTTTTATAATTGGGTTCAGTTTTTACTGTTCCTTCAGGAAAAGATCCGCACTGTACCCTGAGGTCTACCTTATACGTTTGGGTTTTAGTAAATTTGGGCCCCATTCAATTGAGGTTTTGGGTGATCCGGGAGCCCGTAAGTGAGGTCGCAAAGTAATTTGCTATTCAATTGGCGTCTTTTTGCGGGCTCCAAAAGGGTTACGTGTTACGGCCTTGAAAATATTGTGATGGTTAAACCCGTAACTTACAGCTTCCAGAAGCCTTTGATCTGTCACTTTCGCAAGAGTTACGATCGCTACAATCACTATTCAATTGCTCCAATTGCCCAAGCCCGCAAATGTTTTCACACCCGTAAATGGCAAAAGAAGGAGAAAATCCCACGAGTGCTAGAGAGGACCCGCAAGGGGGATAAACACCTGATCGTAGCACTGTAAATGCAAATAAAAAATCACTACTGCACTGTAAATAACGAGGAAAGCGATGATAGACATTAGAATTAATTGCACAACAGTCACAAGCCCGCAAATCAGCCAGAATTAAATGTATTTTTATGTTTCATTTTGGGGTTAAATCGATCGATTGATTTTCATAATTCTTTATTTTGCAGGTTTGCGAGTCTGATCACATATCGGACCCCAAACCTAATTCATTGACATCTAACCTCCATGTTTTACTGCCGTAATAATGGCAGTCTCATTTTCTATTGGTGGATTCAAAATAGGCGGTTACGGGCTTGCTTAATTGATCATGTTCCCGCCCTGAACTGCTACGAACCAGAAATAATTCTATCAGAGCTGCCACAGTAGTAAACATGGACGTGAATGAGCAAGACTGAATATTGCAGGTAATACAGGGTATATACTGGGGAGATGCCGAACACTAGAACATATGTCCCATAAGATGACATAGGAATGGAGAGGTTCTCCAAAACCCTTCCAGACGTCTCCAACACCTCACACGTTACTACATCTGTCCTAGTATATTATTATCTGACACATTTGTTTCTACAATTCACATATTAATGGGGAAATGATTGTTAGAATGGTGATATCAAGTATTACAGGAGAAGTCATACCATTTATATTTGTGAAAAAAGAGAGTTTATATGTTAATTTTATCTTATATGTTAATTTTGTATTAGTATTAATGGAAAATATAAAACATTTTTTTATATTAATGCAAAGGTAATGCAATGATAACATCTAAGCCAGTTATACTTATACCTCTCCAAAGCTTGTCACTAAATAAAATGTTTAGACTGTAACACTATATATGTACTTTGGTGAGGTCCCTCTCCCTTTATGGGTTTAAATAGGGTTGTGGGAGCGGGATCGTCCCACATTTCCAAGTAACATATATAGTTGTCAGTGGCGGCTGGTGAACTTTCAAGTTGGAGGGGCGCCAGTGCGAAACATAGCCACTCCCCTTTTTCAAACCACACCCATTTTTTAAAAACTCCTCCCCCCGACATCATGTTGTGGTAATTGTGAGTTTGTGTGTAACACTCGCAAAGTTGTGGGTTTGCTTATGCACATAGCACATCCCGAGGGCAGCAATGAGAGGTGAAGCCACGAATTACAAGGCCCGTGATGAGCACCACCGTTCACCTGATTTGGATGTAAATACCCTCAAATTAAAGCTGAAAGTCTGCAGTTAAAGCACATCTTGTTAGTTTCATTTCAAATCCATTGTGGTGGTGTATAGAGCCAAAAAGATTAGAATTATGTTGATGTCCAAATATTTATGGACCTGACTGTATATTCTATGCAGATGCAAAATACAAACAGATTGTCTGCTCTTCAGCCTATTTATAGCTCGCTGCATATAAGAATTAGAAATAAGTAGATAAATGTATTGAATAAATCATTAATTATTACTTAACTACATATACATAGAAATATATATCTCTCTTTATCATGACTCATGACGGTGCTCAGAGGACAAAAAGTACATGACAGGAGAGGCTTGCAATGAGTGCCGAAGGCGCACATTGCGAGGCATGCGATGAGCACACAAGGCGCTGAGGGCAAGCCTCGCAATGAGCGCTGAAGGTACTCACAGTATAAAACGGTTTACATTGTGTATCAAACAGCATTCTCAGCCTTACAATTTTATTGACCGTCATTTTTTGACGGGCAAGTCGCTAGTGTATATATAAACATATATAATTATATTATATTCTTATAGCCTTAGCCCAAAAAGACTCTATATATAACAGTATATATATGTATTTATAGAGAAGTAGAGCAGCTGACTCCGTCAATTTGCACAAGTCTCCGTAATATACCAGGTATTGAAATGGTTTCCCTCATATATAGATAAAATCATTAGACAGCCATGTGTGATTGTGAGACTTAATACGTTTTTAGGTGAATTTTCTAAAATGGTTAAAAAAAGGACAAACTATGGAGCTATATTATATATCCAATGATATTATAGATCAAATACATATAGGCATGTAAATTAGGCCATAAATATATTATTGTTACTCGTGCAAGCTATGGGTAATTTTTACCCTTATCGTAGTGCAGCTAAGCTACGTTCTGTGCCATTGGGTTTACCCTATACAAGGGAACCTCGCAGCTTCATCAGGTAAGTAAAACACCATACGATACCAAAAAGATTTGTTTTGAAGACAGACTCTATCTTCAAGCATCCATAGTTTGCTGTGAGCGCCTCCACGCCTGACCGGTTTCGTTGTTCTGGACAACTTTTTCAAAGGCTGGATGTGCTGATGTTAGCAGTCGACGCGCTTTATTTAAAGGGACTAAGCCTTTGATTTTCTCTTTCGTCACCTATTCTGGCTGCCGTTCTGATTGGTCAGAACGGGGCACGTGACGTCATTCAATATTTCTCCATCCCTTCTATTGGTTTATCCCGAGCATATGACTCATAGATAATTTTGGCATAAACTATTTGCCGTTTACTTGCAGCACAGTCCTCTATGCGATTTTACACGTTTCAAGCAATTTAAGGCTATATATTGTGAATATCTTGGTCTTTTATTATGTGTACTGTGCTCTTTTCCAATCTTTTGGATTTCCGTTGTTTGCAACGCATTGCTGTTTTTATTATTTGTCTTGGCTCCTATTCCGATTGATCGGACCATAGGTCGTTGCATTATTGGATGTTTCTCAGAGTTTTCCATCTCTCCATCTCTTATACTTATTCTGCTGGCTCCCATTTTGTTTAATCACGTAGGTGGGAATCATGGTGATAATAGCAGACATCGTAATCGCTGGATGTTTCCATTCACTTCATGGACATCACCAGCTCTCGATGCTTTTCACTGTCAGAGAGGTTATTTCTGTAAAAGCAGCGGTGCTCTGATCCTCTGCTAAACATATCACATTCTTCCCCAGTGTTATGAATTCATCCAACACCCCGTCTTGAGGCATGTCAATTTTTTTCACGGAAATCAACCACAAACCAGGAATTTCAGGTCCTAGAAAAATTGTTTGAGGGACCTAGAGGGGGCGATATAGACAAGAGACTTCTTCTAGCTGAAAGTAAATGGATTTTCATGCTAAATATCCCAAAGGGCAGAATGAAGGATACTCTTATACAGCCTTTCTTTAAATCGACATTATCCCGGATAAACATTTTAACACTTCCTGAAAGCCTGTAAGAACAACTACTTATGTATTCATATTAAGTTTTAGAGAAATAGTAGAATTATATTTTATGAAACATTATCACTTGATTTTAGATTATCCCGTAGGATACACTATATATTTTTTAGCACATCATTATTTTTAATCATATATAAAAATAACAGTTCTAAATAGAATCACCTAGTAACTTTTAATAATTTTAGTTTAAGTATTGCACTAAAAAAACACAATTTATATGTATATTGATTTTTATGTTTATATATAACATTAGATGACACTAGTATTCTTTATATCAGCCACAGAAACATAAGATCATTATCAACAATTTAATATAATTAATTTCAACATAAGAATGAAATATAAAATATTATTACTATGAAGCACCTATTTAGCACCTTAGGTTTAATTACCGTAATCACATTTTTTTAATAATTTAATCATGGTAGAAGCACTTCTTCTACATGTTTAACTAGTTATTAAGATACCACACAGTTAATACTAGTGATCAGTACTATAATATCCATAAAATAGCAGGCTCAGGATATTTATAAAGCCTTTTCTTTAACATTAATATAAAATATTCATTCGCCAAATTGAATAGGGCCCTATATAAGCACATAGCATTTTTTTTTTTACAGAAGTTTTTAGTTAGTGATCTTCTATCGAAAATCAAGGTCTTCACTAACTAAAAACTTCTGTAAAAAAAATATGCTATGTGCTTATATAGAGCCCTATTCAATTGGCTGAATCGCAATTTAATAAGGCTGTTAGTATTTTATAACTAATAATTAATATAAAAAAATCTAAGAGGTTGATCGCGATGTAATAAAGTTAGCAACTCTTTGAATGATGTTAAGATGTCTACCAGTTGTTCAATAAAGTTGCATCATTGTAGAATACCTTAATGATGCGGGCACGTTGACGGAGTGACGTCATCGCGTCTAAGACGCAATTACGCAATGCGTATGACGTAATACGGAAGTAAACTGGCTTTATAAGCCAGAGAGGCCAGCACATTACACAACCTTAGGGAAAGTCCACGAGTGTGGACAAAACGGCCCGTTAGCAACTATATCTCTTACTACAGGGGCAGAGACCACTGGAGGACACATGTAACACAGCATGATTATGGGACACATTGTGTTGATGCCTACAAAGCTTGGCAATTGAACAGCAAGTATATTGAGTGTGGTAATTCATTGCCAATACACTAATACTGTTATATGTTATCTGCAGCTTTTGGTATCTTTTGTTTTTTGCCCAATGCGTATTTGATAACATGTATATATATATGTATTGGGCCTCCAGTTCATTTAGGATCTCTGTCCTGTTTTTATATGTTTTTCGAATAGTGTTTTTGCATATCACTTTTTATCATATCCAATTATTATCAGTATATCCTGACTTCCTCAGGAGTATCAGTTTATTTTCATATATGAGGATTGACTATTATAGCTATAGATATTAATTATATAATAAATAGTTCACTATATTTTATAGTGCACTATTTTGCATATATTTTGAACGTGTTATTCTTGGATTATAATTATCCTATTAAAGTTATTTTTTTTTTTCTGATAAAAAAGGGAAAAAAAAAAAAAAAAGAGGAGAGGGGAGAAAAAAGGAAAAATGTATTTCTCCTCTTTCCTATTTTTTTCCCTTCAATTATCATTCCTTGTCAGCTACTCTAGGAAAGCTAAGAATAACAATGAAAGAGAGTTGCAGTCTATTGATGTGGCCACTAGATGGTACTGCAGACACAAATTAATTTAAGCTCACATTTATGATGAGGGTAAGGCTCAGGCAGTTTGTAACATGCGATATTGATGTTATACAGTATGTATGCAGAGAGGTCAGACAAATCACGGTCCACTGGAGATGGAAACTGCAACCCACTCCAGTAATGTTGCTAATAACATTTTATGGACAGTCACAACCAGAGACATAACCATATGGCAGTGGAAGATGAAGACCAAGTAGATGCAAAATAATTATTATCCCTTGTGAATATGCAGTGGCGTTAAAGAAGATTTAAGGTACTAGCCATGGAAGATAGAATGCCTGAAGCACATTGGACCGAAGTTTGCAACATAATCCAGGTTTTTTTTGTGTATATACTTTTTTTTCCGATGGTAATTAATTAATTAATGAAATCATAAATTAATATACTTTGCCTATTTGTAATTAATAGACCTTAAATCTAAAGAAGGAAATAACTTATGCCATTGGGGAAGATAAAGCGTCTTATTTCATATTATCCCAGTATTACCTGGCACAAGCCTGATGTGGTAGTCACAATCCAAATATATACAGCTTCTGTGTGGTTATTCTGATTAGGTTTTCAGTGCTGGGTTATTGCTTATCTTTACATTTCAATAAAACTCATTTTATTATAACATACTTGGAGGGAGCTTTTGAATCTTATCTGTGCTCAAATCTATGGTTTACTAAATATAAATTCACATTTCTAAAGAATTTGTCAGAAATGGTCAGATTGAGGTTATGTCTCTGCATAAAAAACATAGTTTAATCAAAAGTAAAAACATCAGTTTATAAACGTGGCCACTAGATGGTGTAGCAGCCACAAATAAATGTAAGCTGCGCCTTATAATTTATGATGTAGATTAAGAACAGGTAGTTTGCAAAATGTTATAAAAAGACAAAAAAAATTGTTACATTTGTACTGTTCCTTCAGACAAAGATCCCCACTGTAACCTGAGGTCTACCTGTATACTGTTTGGTTTTAGTAACATTGAGCCCCATTCAATTGAGGTTTCGTGAGATCCGGGAGCCCGTAAGTGAGGTAGCAAGTTAATTTGCTATTCAATTGGCGTCTTTTTGCGGGCTCCAAACAGATTACGAGTTAATGCCTTAAAAATATTGTGATGGTTAAACCCGTAACTTACAGCTTCCATGAGCCTTTGATCTGTCACTTTCGCAAGGCTAAAATCGCAAATCACTATTCAATTGCTCCAATTCCCCAAGCCCGCAAATGTATAGCCTTAGCCCAAAAAGACTCTAATTATAATAGTATATATAAGTATTTACAGAAAAGTAGAGCAGCTGACCGTCAATTTTCACAAGTCTCCGTAATATACCAGGTATTGAAATGGTTGCCCTCATATATAGATAAAATCATTAGACAGCCATGTGTGATTGTGAGACTTAATACGTTTTTAGGTGAATTTTCTAAAATGGTTAAAAAATGAAAAACTATGGAGCTATATTATATATCCAATGATATTATAGATCAAATACATATAAGCATGTAAATTAGGCCATAAATATATTATTGTTACTCGTGCAAGCTATGGGTAATTTTTACCCTTATCGTAGTGCAGCTAAGCTCCATTCTGTGCCAATGGGTTTACCCTATACAAGGGAACCTCGCAGCTTTATCAGGTAAGTAAAAGGCCATACGATACTGAAAAGATTTGTTTTGAAGACAGACTCTATCTTCAAGCATCCATAGTTTGCTGTGACCGCCTCCTTGCCTGACCGGTTTCGTGATGGACAACTTTTTCAAAGGCTGGATGTGTTAGCAGTCGACGCGCTTTATTTAAAGGGACTAAGCCTTTGATTTTCTCTTTCGTCACCTATTCTGGCTGCCGTTCTGATTGGTCAGAACGGGGCACGTGACGTCATTCAATATTTCTCCATCCCTTCTATTGGTTTATCCCGAGCATATGACTCATAGATAATTTTGGCATAAATGATTTGCCGTTTACTTGTAGCACAGTCCTCTATGCGATTTTATACATTTCAAGTAATTTAAGGCTATATATTGTGAATATCTTGGTCTTTTATAATGTGTACTGTGCTCTTTTCCAATCTTTTGGATTTCCGTTGTTTGCAATGCATTTCTGTTTTTATTATTTGTCTTATCGTAGTGCAGCTAAGCTCCATTCTGTGCCAATGGGTTTACCCTATACAAGGGAACCTCGCAGCTTTATCAGGTAAGTAAAAGGCCATACGATACTGAAAAGATTTGTTTTGAAGACAGACTCTATCTTCAAGCATCCATAGTTTGCTGTGACCGCCTCCTTGCCTGACCGGTTTCGTGATGGACAACTTTTTCAAAGGCTGGATGTGTTAGCAGTCGACGCGCTTTATTTAAAGGGACTAAGCCTTTGATTTTCTCTTTCGTCACCTATTCTGGCTGCCGTTCTGATTGGTCAGAACGGGGCACGTGACGTCATTCAATATTTCTCCATCCCTTCTATTGGTTTATCCCGAGCATATGACTCATAGATAATTTTGGCATAAATGATTTGCCGTTTACTTGTAGCACAGTCCTCTATGCGATTTTATACATTTCAAGTAATTTAAGGCTATATATTGTGAATATCTTGGTCTTTTATAATGTGTACTGTGCTCTTTTCCAATCTTTTGGATTTCCGTTGTTTGCAATGCATTTCTGTTTTTATTATTTGTCTTGGCTCCTATTCCGATTGATCGGACCATAGGTCATTGCATTATTGGATGTTTCTCTTCCATCTCTTATACTTATTCAGCTGGCTCCCATTTTGTTTAATCACGTAGGTGGGAATCATGGTGATAATAGCAGACATCGTAATCACTGGATGTTTCCATTCACTTCATGGACATCACCAGCTCTCGATGCTTTTCACTGTCAGAGAGGTTATTTCTGTAAAAGCAGCGGTGCTCTGATCCTCTGCTAAACATATCACATTCTTCCCCAGTGTTATGAATTCATCAAACACCCCGTCTTGAGGCATGTCAAATTTTTTCACAGAAATCAACCAGAAACCAGGAATTTCAAGTCCTAGAAAAATTGTTTGAGGGACCTAGAGGGGGCGATATAGACAAGAGACTTCTTCTAGCTGAAAGTAAATGGATTTTCACGCTAAATATCCCAAAGGGCAGAATGAAGGATACGCTTATACAGCCTTTCTTTAAATCGACATTATCCCGGATAAACATTTTAGCACACTTCCTGAAAGCCTGTAAGAACAACTACTTATTTATTCATATTAAGTTTTAGAGAAATAGTAGAATTATATTTTATGAAACATTATCACTTGATTTTAGATTATCCCGTAGGATACACTATATATTTTTTAGCACATCATTATTTTTAATCATATATAAAAATAACAGTTCTAAATAGAATCACCTAGTAACTTTTAATAATTTTAGTTTAAGTATTGCACTAAAAAAACACAATTTATATGTATATTGATTTTTATGTTTATATATAACATTAGATGACACTAGTATTCTTTATATCAGCCACAGAAACATAAGATCATTATCAACAATTTAATATAATTAATTTCAACATAAGAATGAAATATAAAACATTATTACTATGAAGCACCTATTTAGCACCTTAGGTTTAATTACCGTAATCACATTTTTTTATAATTTAATCATGGTAGAAGCACTTCTTCTACATGTTTAACTAGTTATTAAGATACCACACTGTTAATACTAGTGATCACTACTATAATATCCATAAAATAGCAGGCTCAGGATATTTATAAAGCCTTTTCTTTAACATTAATATTAAATATTCAATATCTACAGTCTTATTAAATTGCGATTCGGCAAATTGAATAGGGCTCTATATAAGCCCATAGCATATTTTTTTTACAGAATTTTTAGTTAGTAATCTTCTATCCAAAATCAAGGTCTTCACTAACTGAAAACTTCTGTAAAAAAAATATGCTGTGTGCTTATATAGAGCCCTATTCAATTGACCGAATAGCAATTTAATAAGGTTGTTAGTATTTTATAACTAATAATTAATATAAAAAAATCTAAGAGCTTGTCAAGATCGCGATGTAATAAAGTTAGCAACTCTTTGAATAATGTTAAGATGTCTACCAGTTGTTCAATAAAGTTGCATTATTGTAGAATAGCTTAATGACGCAGGCACATTGACGGAGTGACGTCATTGCATCTAAGACGCAATTACGCAATGCGTATGACATAATACGGAAGTAAACTGGCTTTATAAGCCAGAGAGACCAGCACTCTACACATGACCCTGGCAAGATCC
This sequence comes from Discoglossus pictus, assembly GCA_027410445.1. Classification (NCBI taxonomy): domain Eukaryota; kingdom Metazoa; phylum Chordata; class Amphibia; order Anura; family Alytidae; genus Discoglossus; species Discoglossus pictus. The sequence goes on from CM050164.1 coordinate 475,585,452, forward strand.
AATGGGCTTTACAATAAATAAACACACTGAAACAGTATATCTTGGGAAAATTACGGGCCACAGCTTTATTAAAGCAACCATGAAGCAATAACCAAAATAACATAATTAACATTTTTAAATCACAGCTCAAATAACATCCCGGAGGAGGAGCCCGGCCCGGTCAGTAACCTCAGGCCCTGGGCCCGCGCCCAGAGCCTCCCAGTGCTTTCCTAAGCACGCCCATGAGGCAGGGCAACGCCCACTTAAGCCCGTGGGCAGGGTGCCTCACCTCCCGCCAACCAAAGACATTCCTCTTTTCATCCTTACTTAGAATTCACAGAATCCTAACCCTACGACTCTTTTCTACCCTTTTTTTTTTTTACATAGTTTAAGCTTCCTGAACTTTGCTCAACCAACCTCGCCCACTAGATGAAATGTACTTCCCATCTGCTGCCTTCCTATCTAACTACCATTTTAGGGGATCAAGGGCGGGAATCAGATCAATGGCCGGCGCGGAGTGAGGAGGAAGCCTGCGAAACGGGCTTAAGTCCCTCCTCCTCCTCCCAGCCAATCCGGAGCGCCCAGGCTCTGCCGGGTCACGCAGCGCTGCGTCAGACCCAGGGTGCCTGGGCTGCCTCCGCGCCGGCCAGCTTTAGAGAAAGTCCACTAGGGTGGACAAAACGGCCCGTTGGCAACTATATCTCTTACTACAGGGACAGAGACCACTGGAGGACACATGTAACACAGCATGATTATGGGACACATTGTGTTGATGCCTACAAAGCTTGGCAATTGAACAGCAAGTATATTGAGTGTGGTAAATCATTGCCAATACACTAATACTGTTATATGTTATCTGCAGCTTTTGGTATCCTTTGTTTTTTGCCCAAGGTGTCTTTGATAACATGTATATATATGTATTGGGCCTCCAGGTCATTTAGGATCTCTGTCCTGGTTTTATATGTTTTTCGAATAGCGTTTTTACATATCATTTTTTATCATATCCAATTATTATCAGTATATCCTGACTTCCTCAGAAGTATCAGTTTATTCTGATATATGAGGATTGACTATTATAGCTACAGATATTTAATATATAATAAATAGTTCAATATATTTTATAGTGCACTATTTTGCATATATTTTTACCGGTGTTATTCTTGGATTATAATTATCCTATTAAAGTTATTTATTTTTTTCAGATAAAAAAGTAAAAAAAGAAAAAAAAGAGGAGAGGGGAGAAAAAAAGGAAAAATGTATTTCTCCTCTTTCCTCTTTTTTTCCCTTCAATTATCATTCCTTGTCAGCTACTCTAGGAAAGCTAAGAATAACAATGAAAGAGAGTTGCAGTTTATTGATGTGGCCACTAGATGGTACTGCAGACACAAATTAATTTAAGCTCATATTTATGATGAGGGTGAGGCTCAGGCAGTTTGTAGCATGCGATATTGATGTTATACAGTATGTATGCAGAGAGGTCAGACAAATCACGGTCCACTGGAGATGGAAACTGCAACCCATTCCAGTAATGTTGCTAATAACATTTTATGGACAGTCACAGCCAGAGACATAACCATATGGCACTGGAAGATGAAGACCAAGTAGATGCAAAATAAATATTATCCCTTGTGAATATGCAGTGGCGTTAAAGAAGATTTAAGGTACTAGCCATGGAAGATAGAATGCCTGAAGAACTTTGGACCGACGTTTGCAACATAATCCAGTTTTTTTTTTGTGTATATACTTTTTTTTCCGATGGTAATTAATTAATTAATGAAATCATAAATTAATATACTTAATTAATTAATTAATTAATACTAATTAATACTTAATTAATATACTTATATTGTAATTAATAGACCTTAAATCTAAAGAAGGAAAGAACTAATGCCATTGGAGAAGATAAAGCGTCTTATTTCATATTATCCCAGTATTATCTGGCACAAGCCTGATGTGGGAGTCACAATCCAAATATATACAGCTTCTGTGTGGTTATTCTCATTAGGTTTCAGTGCTGGGTTATTGCTTATCTTTACATTTCAATAAAACTCATTTTATTATAACATACTTGGAGGGAGCTTTTGATTCTTATCTGTGCTCAGATCTATGGATTACTAAATATAAATTCACATTTCTAAAGAATTTGTCAGAAATGGTCAGATTGAGGTTATGTCTCTGCATAAAAAAAATAGTTTAATCAAAAGTTAAAAAATATCAGCAAGAAAAATAGGGTTTGCTTTATTCTTCTCAAAAGTGCAGTCAAACAATATATATATATACTAGCCACTTGCCCGTCAAAAATGACAGCATGATATTTGCAAGCCTCGCCATGCACAGCTTCTCTCTCTCCCCCCTCCTTCTGTGTCCTCTCTCTCCTTCTTCTTTCCTTTTCTCTCCTCTCTTCAAGCCTCGCAATTAGCGCCTGGGGACCCATTGCAGGCCTCGCAATGAGTGCCCTTGGCACCCAATGTGGGCCTCCCGCCACAAATAACTGGATAATATTTGACTCCCCCCCCCGTGTCTATTTGCCCACCTTTCCCTTCCCTATCTCTCTTTGCCTCCTCTCCTCTCATGTGTCTATTTTCCCCACCTCTTCCTCCCCTGTGTCTTTGCCCCCCACTCTCACCCCTGTGTCTATTTCCCCACACTTCATCCCTGTGTTTCTTTCACCCTTCTCCCTCCCGTGTATCTTTACCTCCCTTGCCCTCCCCTGTGTCTTCCGCCCTCTCCCTGTGCCCATTTCAGGCCTCCCAATGAGCGTCTTTGGCTCTCATTGCGGGCTATTTCCCCCTATAGCTTGATGGCCTCCATCTCCCTCCCCTGTGTCTTCCCCCCATTGTGTCTCATCCCTTCCTCTCCCTCCCCTGTGTCTTCCCCCCATTGTGTCTCATCCCTTCCTCTCCCTCCCATGTGTCTCTTCCCTCCCTCTCCCTCTCCTGTGTGCCTTCTCCCCTCTCCTGTGTCTTTTTGCCCCCTCTCTCCCATGTGTCTCTTTGCCCCGCTCTCTCACCCCTGTGTCTCTTTCTCCCACTCCCTCCCCTGTGTCTCTTCCCCCTCTCACCCATGTGTCTCTTTGCCCCGCTCTCTCACCCCTGTGTCTCTTTCTCCCACTCCCTCCCCTGTGTCTCTTCCCCCTCTCACCCATGTGTCTCTTTGCCCCGCTCTCTCACCCCTGTGTCTCTTTCCCCCCACTCCCTCCCCTGGTTCTCTTCCCCCTCTCACCCATTTGTCTCTTTGCCCCTCTCTCTCAGCGCTGTGTCTCTTTCCCCCTACTCCCTCCCTTGTGTCTCTTCCTCCTCTATCCCATGTGTCTCTTTGCCCCGCTCTCTCACCCCTGTGTCTCATTCCCCCCTCTCCCTCCCGTGTCACTTTGACTCTCCCCCCATGCGCCGAAGGCTCATATTGCGGGCCCCCCCCCCCTCTACCATGTAGGCCTATTGCGGGCCTTGCAATGAGCGCCAGTGGTGCTCATTACGGGCCTCGCAATTTGTGGCTTCACCTCTCATTGCTGCCTCGGCATGTGCGATGCTCATATGAAAACCCGCAACTTTGTGGGACTCTCCTTCTTCCTTCCCCCCATCCCTTCGCCTCTCATTGCGGGCCTCGGGATGCGCTATCGCATGTGCAAACCCACAACTTTGCGAGTGTTACACACAAACTCACAATTACCACAACTATCTGTATGTTACTCGGAAGTGTGGGACGATCCCGCTCCCACAACCCTATTCAAACCCATAAAGGGAGAGGGACCTCACCAAAGTACATATATAGTGTTACTGCCTAAACATTTTATTTAGTGACAAGCTTTGGAGAGGTATAAGTATAACCGGCTTAGATGTTATCATTGCATTACCTTTGCATTAATATAAAAAATTATATATATATTTTCCATTAATACTAATGCAAAATTAACATACAGTATAAGATAAAATTAACATATAAACTCTCTTTTTTTCACAAATATAAATGGTATGACTTATCCTGCAATACTTGATATCACCATTCTAACAATCATTTCCCCATTAATATGTGAATTGTAGAAACAAATGTGTCAGATAATAATATAATAGGACAGATGTAGTAACGTGTGAGGTGTTGGAGACGTCTGGAAGGGTTTTGGAGAACCTCTCCATTCCTATGTCATCTTATGGGACATATGTTCTAGTGTTTGGCATCTCCCCAGTATATACCCTGCATTACCTGCAATATTCAGTCTTGATGACGCGGAGGCTGCACGGGGTCCCTGGGTCAGCCCGCAGTGTGGCGTGAGGAGCCTGTAAGGCTGCATCAGCCAATCAGAAGCGGCGGGGGAGGGACTTCCGCCACATTCACGCACCGGAAGTCAGTTCGCCGCGGTCTCCGTGGAAAACGGACGGAGGTCTGAGGGCTCCTGCATAAAGTATCAAATTAGGATGTTTAAGACTGAGATTACACCCTAGCTATAAAAGCACATAAGGGGCAGTGTGTGAGTGGCTGTCTGCGTGTTGTTGTGTCTTTTCTGGGGTTTTTTTCACTGTCCTCGCAGTCTTTTTTTGTTTGTCTTGGGGGGGCCTGTTGTGGCGTGGGGTATGGATGCTTTTGAGCTAGAGGCCTTACTGGCTGATGTTAGGACCCGTGCCTTAAGCCAAGGGGTCAGGTGGGTGCAGGACAGGCTGGGCCCGCCCATGCCTTCTGTAGGAGGCCCCCCTTACATTGGACAGGCTCAGCATGTAGTAGCTGGAGGCCTAGACAATATTGGGGGAGCCACTGGGCTAGCCTCCCATCCCTATAGTGCAGAGCCATTAGACTACCGTCCAGTGGATGACCAGGCCAAGGGTGATAGGTGTAACACCGGGCAGGGCAGCCAGGACTCTTTACCCCTCAGGCAAGAGAGAGCCGGGCCCACGGGCGGTGAGGGTCAGGGCTTAGAACTCCGGCCACCACCAGTCATTTTGCCCAAAGGGTCCCGGCCGCGGCAAAGGACAAAGAACACCCCTTTACCACCCCAAAAAGGGGGCGCAAGGGGTAATAAAAAAGCCGGGAGCCCTAAAAAAGCTCCTACAGATCCCCAAAGTGCCGACAATGCGGTCCCCTCTATTTCCCATAATAACAGCGCTTCTGGTGCTTTGCAGGGACGCAGCCACGGCATGGAGCTGGGCATGGCTACCACACGGGAGAGAAGAAACAGAGTGGTCAGAGAAATGAATAGGCAAGACAGCATGGTCATGATCGACGATATGCCCGTAACAGCGGCGGTGGCGAGGCCGGCGCGCCCCACCAGAGCTAGGAAGACCACAAGCAGGTACAGTCCACTGCTATTCACCCACACCCCCTTAAGATGACAGAGAACCGAGACTGAGGGCATTACGGTTAGGCTACAGCAAAAAGTGACTAATCCTGACCCAAAGGTAGAATTTGTAACTACCCAAGCAGTGTCGAGGGTACTACTACAAATGGCGGCAGAGCCCGCGGCGCTTGCCCATTCCAGCCGTGCAAGCTTAGGTGACCACGACCAGTCCTCAGGGGAGGAACAGATGGTATAGGCACGGGCATGCAGGTCACAGAGAGCTAGTGACTGTTCCTCTTGCACCCATAGGTACAGAAGACGATCACGGAGCAGGAGATCTTGTCGTTGCAGCGGAGTCCGCGGAGGGCAAGACGGTCAGAATCCCCAGGGCGTTTGGAGAGCCGCAGGGACACCCTGTTGGCTGTGTCTACTCCGAGGCTCCCGGAAGCAGGTGAGGTCCCAACAGTAGGAGTAGAGGAGGCAGACAAATGCGAACTGCCACACACAAAAATGTCTTTTTTTGGGTCCCTTAAGACCCTCTTAGCCACACACAACATCGCAGTAAGCGAACAGGAGATGGGTGCGTGGATAGGGGGCTTAGCCAGAGGGGCGTGGGCCGAGCAGCCCAACAGCGAAGCAGCAGGTAGTGGGGTGCCGGCACCAGGGCCCCCAGGGACTATGAGCGGGCCGGTCCCCCAAGCAAGCAGTACCAATGCAGTAGCCTCAGATTCCGCCAATTGTCTTGTGGGGCACATCTTCCCCAGGAGGGGAAAGAAAAAATCTGGATGAGGGAATTTGTGGAACTGTTCTCCCTTCTTCCCATGTCCAGACAGATAGACACGGGAGAGAGGTGACTGCGAGAAGGTGAAGACCGACGGAGGTCTTATAGGCGACTTGCCAGAACTTTTGACACATGGCTACAGGCCTTTTCAATCATGGCATGCATACTATGCGAACGACACCCTGAGCAAGGCTCGGGTTTGTTTGTATACATAGACAAGATACGCAACGCCCACAAAGTGAACGCGGGCATGGCATGGTGGGGGTACGACAAGGAATTCCACCAGTACCTGGCATCTAGGCCAGCGATGGCATGGAGAGATAAAGCGGTGGCATACTGGCTGAACATTATGACACCTATGCGCGTCATGCCGCCCTTTCGTGCCGGAGCGGGTGGGGTCAGAAACCCCACCGCTACCCCGGCTGCAAGACCTGTTTGCCTACAACGAAAGGGTATGTAAATGGGCCCCTAACTGCAGGTTCAAGCACGCGTGCTCCAGCTGCGGCGGTGAACACCCCCTTGCCAGATGCACCAGGCAAAAAGAAGGGGGCAGAGCCCTCTGCCAAAGGGCAAGACTCCCATACGCCTCCCTGGCATGTTGCCATGGCTAAAACGCTATGGTAGAACTGCGGGCAACGGCGCGGTAGCTCGTCTCCTGTAAGCGGGTTTCCAGGAAGGCTTTAGGATCCCATGCACAACAGATCTGCGGGGGTCCACAGCACAGAACTTGCGGTTGGTACGGGAATTCCCGGGGGTAGCAGAGGCTAAGGTGCACAACGAGGTGCAGCTGGGGAGGATGGCAGGGTCATCCGCTTCCCCCCATCCAGGATCTTATCGTGTCCCCTCTAGGCGTCATTCCCAAAAAAGAGACGGGAAAATTTAGGTTGATCCAGCATCTCTCCTACCCAAAAGGCGGGTCGGTTAACGACGGGATTGCAAAAGATCAATCAGCGGTATCCTATGAATCGGGCCGCTGAAATGGTCAGGTTTGCCGACGCAGGGGCGCTCATGGCAAAAGTGGACATTGAAGCGGCTTTTAGATTGTTGCCGGTTCATCCGTCGAGCCACCGGCTCCTGGGTTGCTATGTCGATGACAGCTATTTCATCGACCTATGTTTACCTAAGGGGTGCTCAATATCATGAGCCTCCTTCAAAGCGTTCAGTTCATTCTTGCAATGGGTTGCACGCACGGAAGCTGGGTACAAGAGCATTACACACTATCTGGACGACTTCCTGTTCGTCGGTCCAGCAGGGCAAGATACCTGCCGTTTCATCTTGGAAGTGTTCACCAAAATCTGTCTGGATTTTGGGGTACCACTGGCCCACAAAAAAACCAGAGGGCCCCACAACGCAGTTGACTTTCCTGGGGATTCAGATAGATTCCAAGTCAATGGAATGCAGTCTTCCCCGGGAAAAGGTGGCAGACATGAGAGCGGAACTCAGCGCGCTAGAAGGTGCGCACAGGGTGACACTTCGACGATCCATTATGGGAAAGTTGAACTTTGCCTGTAGGATTATCCCTATGAGAAGGATAGTGTCATTAGGCCACATCACTTTATAAAAGTGTCCCAGGGCATGCGGGACAACGCACAGTTGTGGTCGGTTTTCCTGGCCGAGTTCAATAGGTCGGCGATTATTCAAAAAGGAAGCGCTACTAGCTCCGATTGGAAACTCTTTGCCGGGGGGGGTCGGGAGCAGTTGGTTGAGACGCAAGGAAAATGGTGCGCCGCGGCGTGACCGGACGAATGGGAGGTAGCAGGTCTTACGAAGAACCTAAAATTCCTCAAGCTATTTCCCATAGTAGTGGCGGTCCAATTATGAGGTTCAGAGTTTAGGGATCGGCGTGTGTTATTCCACACGGAGATTAAGGAAGTTGCACAAGCAGTAAATAACCTCACGGCAACTTCCATACAGGTGGTAAGGTTACTTCGGCACTTAGTGATGTGCTGCCTTCACCTGAACATGTGGTTTCAGGCGAGGCAGGTACCGGATTTAGAGAATGGCATTCTGACGCCCTTTCTTGGTTTCAGGAAGAACGGTTCAGAGCTCTGGCCCCCGGGCGAGCACACTGGGGGAGGCTATTCCCGCAGAGATCTGGGAGCTTGGAGATGCCAGGTAACGAGACTCATCAGACAGTCTGTTGCCCCGGCGACGTGGGCCGCATATAAACGCGTGTGGGCTAAATGGAACGACCTAGTTAAGATGGCCGGTGGGTCGACATCAGAGGATAAGACCCTAGGTATACTGCTTTGGTTTCTGCTGCGGTGTGCAGAGGAAGGCGAGAAAAAAGCAGTGGTTGGGAGACAGGTCACGGTCCTGGCCTTCATGTTCAAGCTGGCAGGGCAAAGGGACCTTACAAAAGAGTTCATAGTGCGCAAGGTGGTGCGCGGCATGTATAACGGTGAACGCAGGCCAGATACCAATCGGCCGATTAACTTCTCTTTGTTACTGCGAATGGCGCAGGTTTTGGCGGTAAAGTGCAGGACCCCCTTTGAATCTCTGTTTTTCCATACGGCTTTTTCCCTGGCGTTCTTCGGAGAGCTCCGGATAGGGGAGTTAGTCGCGAACAGTAGACACGGTTCCGGCGGTATACAAGTGGTGGATACCTGCCTCAGGGAAGGCACGGTGGTGGTATGGCTCCAGGGGTCTAAGACCGACCAGTTGGGTAAAGGTAAAGAGGTGGTGTTGTACCGTGTGGGCCTGGAGTACTGCCCCTACGGGTGTATGGTGGAGTACCTTGGTCAGCGACCGGTGGGACGGTGTTCGCTGTTTATTTATGCAGACGGGACGGCGTTATCCCTGTACCAATTTGAAAGGATGCTAAAAGTTACACTACACAGTACGGGTTTGGAGCAGGCAGAGTTTGAAACACACACTTTTTCAGAATCGGGGCTGCTACCGAAGCAGCTAGGTTAGGCTTACTCGATGCGGCGGTCAATCGGATTGGGAGATGGGTGTCAGAACGTTTTCGGTCTTATGTACAGCCTTAAGTAGCCTAATGGATGTTGCTTTCTGCTTTCAGGAGGACAGAAGCAACTGTGGATTGTGGGTCACTCGTACGTGTACTGGGCCCACAGGTTGGCCGCAGTTACAGAGGGAAAGACAGAACTGGGTTTTCCTGTCACGGACTTACACGTGCAGTTGCTCGGGGTGCGAGGCCTGCGGTGGGCGCAGTTGGATGGGCTGTTGGACACATACGCCCAGCGGTACGGTCAACCTAGTTTAATAATAATTCACGCCAGCGGTAACGACCTAGGAACGGTTCCCATGCGCAGAATGCTAAAAGTCATGAAGAGAGACGTGGAGAACTCGACGAAGAAGTTCCCGGGTACGTTTGTGATATGGTCGGAAATGATAAAGAGAAGATCCTGGCGGAATGCGCGAGACCCCGTCGGGTTGGATAGAACAAGGCAGAAGATTAACCAGCAGCCGGCAAGTTTTGTTCGGAAGTTAGCCTTTGTGGCCATCAGATACAAGGAATTCGAACCGGCCGGTGCCGACGATTTTTTTTGCAAAGACAAAGTACACCTTACGGAAATAGTGCTGGAGTTATTGATGTTGGAGTTCAGGGAGAGCGTAGTACGGGCCTTGGCTTTGATTGACAGCAGGGGGGATCGCAGTCTCGGGAGGCGTCCCTCGTGTGCTCTGTGGCGGGAGGTGAGTTGCCCGGCCCACTGGCCTAAGTGGCATGGCCCTACCTCACAGGGCGTGCTTAAGATAAGCATTGGGGCTTTGGGCAGGGCCCAAGGTGTGAGGTCACTGTCCGTGGCCGGGCTCCTCCCCCTTTATGTTAATAAGTTAATATGTATAATATATACAGGTTTTAAGTTATGTTAAATGGTTAAATTATAATAAAGCTGTGGCCAGTGTTTTCTCCCAAAAAATCGGTGTGGTGTCAATCATTGTAGATAAGCCTAAATGGATCATGCTTGGGTCATGCTCATTCACATCCATGTTTTCTACTGTGGCAGCTCTGATAGAATTATCTCTTCCCGTATCATTGATATTTATTAGCAAAACTGTTTCTCTTTCTGCGTAGGAAAAAAATATAAACCAGAAAGTTTCAAGTCCTAGAAAAATAGTTTGAGGGACCAAGAGGGGGCGATATAGACAAGAGACGTCTTCAAGCTGAAAGTAAATGGATGTTCACGCTTGATAGTAAATATCCCAAAGGGCTGAATGAAGGATACTCTTATACAGTCTTTCTTTAAATCGACATTATCCCGGATAAACATTTTAACACACTTCCTGAAAGCCGGTAAGAACAACTACTTATTAATTCATATTAAGTTTTAGAGAAATAGTAGAATTATATTTTATGAAACATTATCACTTGATTTTAGATTATCCCGTAGGATACACTATATATTTTTTATCACATCATTATTTTTAATCATATATAAAAATAACAGTTCTAAATAGAATCACCTAGTAACTTTTAATAATTTTAGAAACATTTAAAAAACACAATTTATATGCATATTGATTTTTATGTTTATATATAACACTAGCGTATTGCCCGTCAAAAAATGACGGCAATGAGATGTGTATGTTTGGAAAGTTGTTGAGTTATTAATCTACACATGGAATTGTAAGGTAGCTAATGGTGTTTTGTGTGTACTACTGAAATATATAACTCCAATTAATAAATGAATATACTTTACCAATTTTTATGCATTGTGTTGAAGAGCTGGCAATCTGTGTTGATGTTGCTGCAGCATTAGTGGTGTGGAGCTGCTGTGTAAGCGTCATGAATGTGCGCAGTGTAATAGTGTGCGTGCGCGAGCCGAAACCGTTAACGTTCCGCATTATCGTAAAATGGCGGTAATGTGTGCTATGCGTCTTAGCGGATTATCCGTACGGGTTTTCCGTGGCTATAGTGCTGTAGCCTCGTTTTCGTTTTGCTCGTCCGCCATTTTTTCTCTCGCTTAGCTTTTTTTTTAGTGTATAAACTCTTTTATTTTGATTAAAATGAAGGTGTAAGTTTTTTTTTGAGGTCCAGGATGCTTGCTCTTGCTGTCGGTAACCTTTTTATTTATGTGTTCTGTGTATTTAGTGTGTTTTTTTTTTCCCTGTCCGCGGGTTGCGTCCGATTTTTGCGATGTTGTAATGTGCCTTCGCGGATTATCCGTAAGTGTTTTTCGTGGTCAGAGTGCTGTAGCCTCGTTTTCATTTTGCTTTTTTTTTAGTGTCTAATTTTTTTTATTTTAAAGTAAATCAAGGTGTAACTTGCTTTTTGAGGTCCTGGGTGCTCCCTCTTGCTATCGGTAAGGTTTTTATGTATGTGCTGTGTGTATTTATTTATTTATTTTTATTTTTTTCATGTTCGCGATTTGCGGCCGTATTTTTTTTTCTACGTTTTAACGGCTCGCCTCGCTACGCGATACTCGAATGCGGCGCTCATCGCTAAGCCCGCTAAATCGTACGGACCACGCAAACAGCGTGACGACGACTCGTAGCAGGACAATTATAATATGTGATTAGATGACACTAGTATTCTTTATATCAGCCGCAGAAACATAAGATCATTATCAACAATTTATTATAATTTAATTTCAACATAAGAATGAAATATAAAACATTATTACTATGAAGCACCTATTTAGCACCTTAGGTTTAATTACCGTAATCACATTTTTTTATAATTTAATCATGGTAGAAGCACTTCTTCTACATGTTTAATTAGTTATTAAGATACCACACAGTTAATACTAGTGATCACTACTATAATATCCATAAGATAGCAGGCTCAGGATATTTATAAAGCCTTTTCTTTCACATTAATATTAAATATTCAATATCTACAGCCTTATTAAATTGTGATTCGGCAAATTGAATAGGGCTCTATATAAGCACACAGCATATTTTTTTTACAGAACTTTTTAGTTAATGATCTTCTATCCAAAATCAAGCTCTTCACTAACTAAAAACTTCTGTCAAAAAAAATATGCTATGTGCTTATATAGAGCCCTATTCAATTGACCGAATTGCAATTTAATAAGGCTGTTAGTATTTTATAACTAATAATTAATATAAAAAAATCTAAGAGCTTGTCAAGATCGCAATGTAATAAAGTTATCAACTCTTTGAATAATGTTAAGATGTCTACCAGTTGTTCATTAAAGTTGCATTATTGTAGAATAGCTTAATGACGCGGACACGTTGACGGAGTGACGTCATCGCGTCTAAGACGCAATTACGTAATGCGTATGACGTAATCCGGAAGTAAACTGGCTTTATAAGCCAGAGAGGCCAGCACACTACACAGCCTTAGGGAAAGTCCACGAGTGTGGACAAAACGGCCCGTTAGCAACTATATCTCTTTCTACAGGGGCAGAGACCACTGGAGGACACATGTAACACAGCATGATTATGGGACACATTGTGTTGATGCCTACAAAGCTTGGCAATTGAACAGCAAGTATACTACGTGTGGTAATTCATTGCCAATACACTAATACTGTTATATGTTATCTGCAGCTTTTGGTATCCTTTGTTTTTTGCCCAAGGTGTCTTTGATAGCATGTATATATATGTATTGGGCCTCCAGGTCATTTAGGATCTCGGTCCTGTTTTTATATGTTTTTTCGATTAGTGTTTTTACATATCACTTTTTATCTATAATTATCAGTATATCCTGACTTCCTCAGGAGTATCAGTTTATTCTGAAATATGTAGATTTTTTAATATTATACCTATCCTTAGATTGTAAGTTTGTGAGTTTTCAATCTTGTGTCCGTGTCTTGGAAACAAGCACTATGTGCATTTGATTATATGCTCAAAAACAGGGCCCTCCATTCTTTATAAGGTGTTAAGTTTGTTTTTTGCCTTGTACAATACCACTGTACAGCGCTACAGAATATGTCGGCGCAATATAAATAAAGACAATAATAATAATAGATATTTAATATATAATAAATAGTTCAATATATTTTATAGTGCACTATTTTGCTTATATTTTGAGCGTTATTCTTGGATTATAATTATCCTATTAAAGTTATTTTTTTTTCAGAGAAAAAAGGAAAAAAAGAAAAAAAAAAAAAAAGGAGAGGGGAGAAAAAAGGAAAAATGCATTTCTCCTCTCTCCTCTTTTTTCCTTCAATTATCATTCCTTGTCAGCTACTCTAGGAAAGCTAAGAATAACAATGAAAGAGAGTTGCAGTTTTTTGATGTGGCCACTAGATGGTACTGCAGACACAAATTAATTTAAGCTCACATTTATGATGCGGGTGAGGCTCAGGCAGTTTGTAACATGCGATATTAATGTTATACAGTATGTATGCAGAGAGGTCAGACAAATCACGGTCCACTGGAGAAGGAAACTGCAACCCACTCCAGTAATGTTGCTAATAACATTTTATGGACAGTCACAGCCAGAGACATAACCATATGGCACTGGAAGATGAAGACCAAGTAGATGCAAAATAAATATTTTCCCTTGTGAATATGCAGTGGCGTTAAAGAAGATTTAAGGTACTAGCCATGGAAGATAGAATGCCTGAAGAACTTTGGACCGAAGTTTGCAACATAATCCAGGTTTTTTTTTGTGTATATACTTTTTTTTCCGATGGTAATTAATTAATTAATTAAATCATAAATTAATATACTTTACCTATTTGTAATGAATAGACCTTAAATCTAAAGAAGGAAAGAACTAATGCCATTGGAGAAGATAAAGCGTCTTATTTCATATTATCCCAGTATTATCTGGCACAAGCCTGATGTGGGAGTCACAACCCAAATATATACAGCTTCTGTGTGGTTATTCTCATTAGGTTTCAGTGCTCGGTTATTGCTTATCTTTACATTTCAATAAAACTCATTTTATTATAACATACTTGGAGGGAGCTTTTGATTCTTATCTGTGCTCAAATCTATGGTTTACTAAATATAAATTCACATTTCTAAAGAGTTTGTCAGAAATGGTCAGATTGAGGTTATGTCTCTGCATAAAAAACATAGTTTAATCAAAAGTAAAAACATCAGTTTATAAACGTGGCCACTAGATGGCGTAGCAGCCACAAATAAATGTAAGCTGCGCCTTATAATTTATGATGCAGATTAAGAACAGGTAGTTTGCAAAATGTTATAAAAAGACAAAAAAAGAGTTACATTTCTACTGTTCCTTCAGGAAAAGATCCGCACTGTACCCTGAGGTCTACCTGTATACGTTTGGGTTTAAGTAACATTGGGCCCCATTCAATTGAGGTTTTGTGAGATCCGGTAGCCCGTAAGTGAGGTCGCAAGTTAATTTGCTATTCAATTGGCGTCTTTTTGCGAGCTCCAAACAGATTACGAGTTACGGTCTTAAAAATATTGTGATGGTTAAACCCGTAACTTACAGCTTCCAGAAGCCTTTGATCTGTCACTTTCGCAAGGCTAAAATCGCAAATCACTATTCAATTGCTCCAATTCCCCAAGCCCGCAAATGTTTTCACACCCGTAAATGGCAAAAGAAGGAGAAAATCCCACGAGTGCTAGGGAGGACCCGCAAGGGGGATAAACACCTGATCGTAGCACTGTAAATGTAAATAAAAAATCACTACTGCGCTGTAAATAACGGGGAAAGCGATGATAGACATTAGAATTAATTGCGAAACAGTTTCAAGCCCGCAAATCGGCAGTATATAAGATTTTTCATTTCAGGGTTAAATCAATCTTGTGAATCAATGAGTTAATACATATCAGACCACCCACATGGACAAGAACAGTATTGGCATTGATTTTCATAATTCTTTATTTTGCAGGTTTGCGAGTCTGATCGCATATCAGACCCCAAACCGAATTGATTGACATCTAACCTCCATGTTTTACTGCCGTAATAATGACAGTCTCATTTTCTATTGGTTGATTCGATATGTGAGGTTACAGGCTTGCTTAATTGATCATGTCCCTCCATGAACTGCTATGAACTAGTGCACGGTTTACAGAGTCGGCTTTGGGACAGTAACTTGCGGGCTTGAGCAATTGAATGACATCTCAATCAGAGAGGAACGGAAGCTCGCAACATACCCGCAGATATTCGGCCATCTGCGATCGAGTTGCGGGCTTGGAATTGAATGTGGCTCATAGTACCATCTGTCTCCAGATTAATCCCCTCTATCTCTCTCCTCCTTGTGGTCCCTCTTTTCTTTCATTCATTCCACACATTCATTCCCTAAATAGACCTTAAAGCTTTTACTTAATGGACAACTATAGTTTCTACAATAATTGTTTCTATATAATGTTTTACAAAGCAAAATAAATACATAAATAAATAAGTACACGCATACATATATCAAATAATTCTTTCATGTATATATGTCATAGTTATTCACTGAGCTGCATCTTTCACCTGCTCTCTCTGAATAAGTCTATTGAAAGCACTGCCACTTTTAGATGCTATATTATCTTATAACAATGTAACCTTCCTCCGCATTCAGAGTCTCCTCCCAACTCAGGAAGTTGATCAACAGAAAATAAAGTGATAGATTCCAATGCAGCCGTGTGACACATAACAGGAAACAAATGGAAGGTTATTAAAGCACCGTCTTTTGTCCTCCATAAGCTCAATTAATTTATGTATTTAAAAGAGCAGATTTTAAATATCACGCCTGTTATTGTCTGTGTGAAAAAATAGGGCTGCAAGGGTTAAAATAATGATTGTAATATTTCTAGAAACAGGATTGGACCCTCCTTCTGAGACATTGTATTTAGGGGCGTGCACCAGGTGAGTCACAATGTGCTCCCTCTAGTGGCTGAAGTTGGTAAAGCTACAAAATAGACGGTGGTCCTGAATTCTTTCAGCCTTATTAAATTGGGATTCGGTAAATTTAAAAGGGCTCTATTTAAGCACAGAGCATATTTTATTTATAGAAGTTTTTAGTTAGTAAAGACCTTGCTTTTGGATAGAAGTTCACTAACTAAAAACTTTTGTAAAAAAGATATGCCGTGTGCTTAAATAGAGCCCTTTTAATTTACCAATTTGCAATTTAATAAGGCAACGCAAACAACACGACACACCAACTACGACCCTCGCAAACTTACATCGCAACGCAAACAACATACGACACACGTTCACACACATTACGGCCTCGCAACACTCGGACGCAACTCGCGAACATTACAAAATGTAAAACACAATAAATACACACAGCACATACATAAAAACCTTACCTACACCAAGAGGGGGCACCCAGGACCTCAAAAATGCAACTTACACCTTCATTTCACTCAAAATAAAAGAGTTTAGTCACAAAAAAATTTGCTAAGCGACAGAAAAAAATGGCCGCCGAACAAAACGAAAACGAGTCTACAGAACTCTAAAGACGCAAAACACCACAAAACACCTACGGATATTCCGCTAAGGCGCATACCACACATTACCCGCTATTTTACGCCAATGCGGAAGTACAAAGGTACGCTAACGGTTTGGTCTCGCGCGCGCACACTATTACACTGCGCACATTCATGACGCTTACACAGCAGCTCCACACCACTAATGCTGCAGCAACATCAAAACAGATTGTCAGCTCTTCAACACAATGCTTCAAAATACGTAAAGTATATTCATTTATTAATGTATTACATATTTCATTATTATACACCTCATTTTTTGACGGGCAATTCTCTAGTATATATATATATATAGTGTGATTTTACTTTTTTTTATAGTATTATATTACCTCTCTGTTTTTGGGGTGTACTATTACCATTTTACTGCAATTGTCAGTCTTTCTGGACAGGTCTCATTTAGACATTTATGTCTGACCTGCAACAGTACTACTAGTTTGTGGTATCTATGTATAAATATATATTATACTACTTTGTTATAAAGACATCTTTAACGTTTACCTACCAGTACACGTATGAGTCTTTGTTGGTAGTATAGCTGCAATATACTTTCCCAACTAGAACACGACATGTGGCGGTTGCAGACCTAACACACCCACATACAGTGGATATAAAAAGTCTACACACCCCTGTTAAAATGGCAGGTTTCTGTGCTGTAAAAAAATGAGACAAAGATAAATCATTTCAGAACTTTTTCCCCCTTAATGTGACCGGATTCAGGTCTGGGCTCTGGCTGGGCCATCCCAAAACTTTAATCTTCTTCTGGTGACGCCATTCCTTTGGTGATTTGGATGTATGCTTTGGGTCGTTGTCAGGCTGAAAGATGAAGTTCCTCTTCATGTTCATCTCTCTAGCAGAAGCCGGAAGGTTTTGTGCCAATATTGACTGGTATTTGGATCTGTTCATAATTCCCTTTATCTTAACTAAGGCCCCAGGTCCAGCTGAAGAAAAACAGCCCGCAGTATGATGCTGCCCCCGCCGTGCGTCGCTGTGGGTATGGCGTTCTTTTGGTGATGCGCATCTCGGTGTGTGTCAGAGTATGTGTGTGTCTCTGTGCTGCTCTTCCTCTCCTCAGCCCCCGTGATGCTCCTTCTTCTCTCCCCCCCTGTGCTGCTCTTCCTCTCCTCAGCCCCCGTGATGCTCCTTCTTCTCTCCCCCCTGTGCTGCTCTTCCTCTCCTCAGCCCCCCGTGATGCTCCTTCTTCTCTCCCCCCCCTGTGCTGCTCTTCCTCTCCTCAGCCCCCTGCGATGCTCCTTCTCCCCCCCTGTGCTGCTCTTCCTCTCCTCAGCCCCCCGCGATGCTCCTTCTTCTCTCCCCCCCTGTGCTGCTCTTCCTCTCCTCAGCCCCCCGCGATGCTCCTTCTTCTCCCCCCTGTGCTGCTCTTCCTCTCCTCAGCCCCCCCGTGATGCTCCTCCTTCTCCCCCCCTGTGCTGCTCTTCCTCTCCTCAGCCCCCCGCGATGCTCCTTCTTCTCTCCCCCCCTGTGCTGCTCTTCCTCTCCTCAGCCCCCCGCGATGCTCCTTCTTCTCTCCCCCCCTGTGCTGCTCTTCCTCTCCTCAGCCCCCCGCGATGCTCCTTCTCCCCCCCTGTGCTGCTCTTCCTCTCCTCAGCCCCCCGCGATGCTCCTTCTTCTCTCCCCCCTGTGCTGCTCTTCCTCTCCTCAGCCCCCCGCGATGCTCCTTCTTCTCTCCCCCCCTGTGCTGCTCTTCCTCTCCTCAGCCCCCCGCGATGCTCCTTCTTCTCTCCTCCCTGTGCTGCTCTTCCTCTCCTCAGCCCCCCGCGATGCTCCTTCTCCCCCCTGTGCTGCTCTTCCTCTCCTCAGCCCCCCGCGATGCTCCTTCTTCTCTCCCCCCTGTGCTGCTCTTCCTCTCCTCAGCCCCCCGCGATGCTCCTTCTTCTCTCCCCCCCTGTGCTGCTCTTCCTCTCCTCAGCCCCCTGCGATGCTCCTTCTCCCCCCCTGTGCTGCTCTTCCTCTCCTCAGCCCCCGCGATGCTCCTTCTTCTCTCCCTCCTGTGCTGCTCTTCCTCTCCTCAGCCCCCCGCGATGCTCCTTCTTCTCTCCCCCTGTGCTGCTCTTCCTCTCCTCAGCCCCCCGCGATGCTCCTTCTTCTCTCCCCCCCTGTGCTGCTCTTCCTCTCCTCAGCCCCCCGCGATGCTCCTTCTTCTCTCCCCCCCTGTGCTGCTCTTCCTCTCCTCAGCCCCCCGCGATGCTCCTTCTTCTCCCCCCTGTGCTGCTCTTCCTCTCCTCAGCCCCCCGTGATGCTCCTTCTTCTCTCCCCCCTGTGCTGCTCTTCCTCTCCTCAGCCCCCCGCGATGCTCCTTCTTCTCCCCCCTGTGCTGCTCTTCCTCTCCTCAGCCCCCCGTGATGCTCCTTCTTCTCTCCCCCTTGTGCTGCTCTTCCTCTCCTCAGCCCCCCGCGATGCTCCTTCTTCTCTCCCCCCCTGTGCTGCTCTTCCTCTCCTCAGCCCCCCGCGATGCTCCTTCTTCTCCCCCCTGTGCTGCTCTTCCTCTCCTCAGCCCCCGCGATGCTCCTTCTTCTCTCCCCCCCGTGCTGCTCTTCCTCTCCTCAGCCCCCCGCGATGCTCCTTCTTCTCCCCCCCTGTGCTGCTCTTCCTCTCCTCAGCCCCCCGCGATGCTCCTTCTCCCCCCTGTGCTGCTCTTCCTCTCCTCAGCCCCCCGCGATGCTCCTTCTTCTCTCCCCCCTGTGCTGCTCTTCCTCTCCTCAGCCCCCCGCGATGCTCCTTCTTCTCTCCCCCCTGTGCTGCTCTTCCTCTCCTCAGCCCCCCGCGATGCTCCTTCTTCTCTCCCCCCCTGTGCTGCTCTTCCTCTCCTCAGCCCCCCCGCGATGCTCCTTCTTCTCTCCCCCCCTGTGCTGCTCTTCCTCTCCTCAGCCCCCCCGCGATGCTCCTTCTTCTCTCCCCCCTGTGCTGCTCTTCCTCTCCTCAGCCCCCCGCGATGCTCCTTCTTCTCTCCCCCCTGTGCTGCTCTTCCTCTCCTCAGCCCCCCCGTGATGCTCCTTCTTCTCTCCCCCTTGTGCTGCTCTTCCTCTCCTCAGCCCCCCGCGATGCTCCTTCTTCTCCCCCCTGTGCTGCTCTTCCTCTCCTCAGCCCCCGTGATGCTCCTTCTTCTCTCCCCCCCTGTGCTGCTCTTCCTCTCCTCAGCCCCCCGCGATGCTCCTTCTTCTCTCCCCCCCTGTGCTGCTCTTCCTCTCCTCAGCCCCCCCGCGATGCTCCTTCTTCTCTCCCCCCTGTGCTGCTCTTCCTCTCCTCAGCCCCCCGCGATGCTCCTTCTTCTCTCCCCCCTGTGCTGCTCTTCCTCTCCTCAGCCCCCCGCGATGCTCCTTCTTCTCTCCCCCCTGTGCTGCTCTTCCTCTCCTCAGCCCCCCCCGCGATGCTCCTTCTTCTCTCCCCCCTGTGCTGCTCTTCCTCTCCTCAGCCCCCCGCGATGCTCCTTCTTCTCCCCCCTGTGCTGCTCTTCCTCTCCTCAGCCCCCCCCCGCTATGCTCCTTCTTCTCTCCCCCCTGTGCTGCTCTTCCTCTCCTCAGCCCCCCCCCCGTGATGCTCCTTCTTCTCTCCCCCCCTGTGCTGCTCTTCCTCTCCTCAGCCCCCCGCGATGCTCCTTCTTCTCTCCGCCCCTGTGCTGCTCTTCCTCTCCTCAGCCCCCCCGCGATGCTCCTTCTTCTCTCCCCCCTGTGCTGCTCTTCCTCTCCTCAGCCCCCCGCGATGCTCCTTCTTCTCTCCCCCCTGTGCTGCTCTTCCTCTCCTCAGCCCCCCCGTGATGCTCCTTCTTCTCTCCCCCTTGTGCTGATCTTCCTCTCCTCAGCCCCCCGCGATGCTCCTTCTTCTCCCCCCTGTGCTGCTCTTCCTCTCCTCAGCCCCCGTGATGCTCCTTCTTCTCCCCCCTGTGCTGCTCTTCCTCTCCTCAGCCCCCCGCGATGCTCCTTCTTCTCTCCCCCCTGTGCTGCTCTTCCTCTCCTCAGCCCCCCGCGATGCTCCTTCTTCTCTCCCCCCCTGTGCTGCTCTTCCTCTCCTCAGCCCCCCGCGATGCTCCTTCTTCTCTCCCCCCCTGTGCTGCTCTTCCTCTCCTCAGCCCCCCGCGATGCTCCTTCTTCTCTCCCCCCTGTGCTGCTTTTCCTCTCCTCAGCCCCCCCGCGATGCTCCTTCTTCTCCCCCCTGTGCTGCTCTTCCTCTCCTCAGCCCCCGTGATGCTCCTTCTTCTCCCCCCTGTGCTGCTCCTTCTCTCCTCAGCCCCCCGCGATGCTCCTTCTTCTCCCCCCTGTGTTGCTCTTCCTCTCCTCAGCCCCCCGCGATGCTCCTTCTTCTCTCCCCCCTGTGCTGCTCTTCCTCTCCTCAGCCCCCCGCGATGCTCCTTCTTCTCTCCCCCTGTGCTGCTCTTCCTCTCCTCAGCCCCCCGCGATGCTCCTTCTTCTCTCCCCCCCTGTGCTGCTCTTCCTCTCCTCAGCCCCCCGCGATGCTCCTTCTTCTCCCCCCTGTGCTGCTCTTCCTCTCCTCAGCCCCCCGCGATGCTCCTTCTTCTCTCCCCCCTGTGCTGCTCTTCCTCTCCTCAGCCCCCCGCGATGCTCCTTCTTCTCTCCCCCCTGTGCTGCTCTTCCTCTCCTCAGCCCCCCGCGATGCTCCTTCTCTCCCCCCCTGTGCTGCTCTTCCTCTCCTCAGCCCCCCGCGATGCTCCTTCTTCTCTCCCCCCTGTGCTGCTCTTCCTCTCCTCAGCCCCCGCGATGCTCCTTCTTCTCTCCCCCCTGTGCTGCTCTTCCTCTCCTCAGCCCCCCGCGATGCTCCTTCTTCTCTCCCCCCTGTGCTGCTCTTCCTCTCCTCAGCCCCCCGCGATGCTCCTTCTTCTCTCCCCCCCTGTGCTGCTCTTCCTCTCCTCAGCCCCCCCGTGATGCTCCTTCTTCTCCCCCCCTGTGCTGCTCTTCCTCTCTTCAGCCCCCCGCGATGCTCCTTCTTCTCTCCCCCCCTGTGCTGCTCTTCCTCTCCTCAGCCCCCCCGCGATGCTCCTTCTTCTCTCCCCCCTGTGCTGCTCTTCCTCTCCTCAGCCCCCCGCGATGCTCCTTCTTCTCTCCCCCCTGTGCTGCTCTTCCTCTCCTCAGCCCCCCCGCGATGCTCCTTCTTCTCCCCCCTGTGCTGCTCTTCCTCTCCTCAGCCCCCCCCCGCGATGCTCCTTCTTCTCTCCCCCCCTGTGCTGCTCTTCCTCTCCTCAGCCCCCCCGCGATGCTCCTTCTCTCCCCCCTGTGCTGCTCTTCCTCTCCTCATCCCCCCGCGATGCTCCTTCTTCTCTCCCCCCTGTGCTGCTCTTCCTCTCCTCAGCCCCCCCGTGATGCTCCTTCTCTCCCCCTTGTGCTGATCTTCCTCTCCTCAGCCCCCCGCGATGCTCCTTCTTCTCCCCCCT